>AWOL01S0015744.1:63442-75219 GCA_000715115.1 Nicotiana otophora | reverse complement strand
TATATATATATAGTTTTTTTTAATTAGAATTTTAATAAGTAAGCTATAGAACCTTTCTTAGTATGTTTTAAAGTACATGTAAATATATAATTTTCCTATATTGTAAGAAATATTGGTTAATCTTCATAATTTAATGTATATTTTAAAATACAATACAAAAAAGAAAAAAAAGGAAGAACACAAAATGAAGTGAACTTAAGTAAAAAAAAAACATAGATAAAGTTTGATAAAACAAAAGGTCTGATTCCCATCTTTTTCCATCTTCCCACTTCACGTCTCTCACGTTTCACCTCATTGCACACACTCACACACGATCATCTGCACACACACATCTATATATAAATACACACACATTCACATAAAGAAGAAAGAGGAGATCTTTGAATAAGAAAAATAACGTGAAAAGTGAGAGGAAGAAACAGAGAAGATTCAAAAACAAAAGGAAAGAGAGTTTTTCTAGATAAAAGTTTGAGAGATTCTCGTGTAATTAGGAGGTCGAGTTTCTGTTCGTGGCTTCGGGTTCGACGTTGCTACTACTTTGTCCGGCCTGAGTTTGGGTATTGGATTGGAGTTGTACTGGTTCTCTTTCTTGTATTACTGGAACGTTTTTGCTAAGGTTTTGATTCTATCTCTTTTGCTAAGGTTTTGATTCTATCCTTCTTCACTATTATTTCTTAAATAGTCTTTGAATAAATTCAGAGCATTAGGATTTGGCTCCTTTTAGTAGTATTTTATTTTCCTAATCTATTATTTTCCTTTTTGGACATATGTTTCTGAATCATTATTATCATTTAGTTTATTTAGTGAAAGACTTAAAAATAAAAATAAAAGGATTCATAAGAACTTAAGGTTAATATGGCGACAATGATGTTATGTTCGCCTAGTTTTACTTTAATGGTCAGTTAAGTTTGCACAAAATTGTGTTATGAGGTTTATTAGAAATGAGTTAATTTTCCCCTGTCATTCTTGTGAATAGACCATAAATTATAATAAATTTTTCCTTATAAGATTGTAGTAAGTTTCTTTTATATAAAGAAAAGTTTTTCTTCTTTGAATAAATGTTTATAACTGTTAACTACTTGGACATGAAAACTAAAGTTTTAGGTATTAATTTTAGTAGGAATACCTTAAAAGAAAAAATAAATTGCTAATTGTTTTAATTTCTTTATGTCTTAACTCCGCTGTAAGTTATTTTAGTATTATGAATAGCTATTTTAAATTAGTCTACGGATATAGATTTCTTCTTTGTTTCACTGTTGAAGAATAAATTGGATTCATGAGTTTTATCTTCATTTTATGAACTTCATTTGAATAATTTTTTTGTTGTTGTTTTTGTTTTATTATCATAATTATTTTCCTTTGTAAATTAATCGGATATTTCATATTAAACTGTTGAATATATTTCTTTCACATTCTCACCGAGAATAGATTCAAGGGAGAATATAACTAATTGGGTCTAGACACATTGTAAGTCCTATTAATAGATAAATGTGGGTTGCAAATTAATTCAAAGCTCGCTATAAAAAATATTATTAGAATAAAAGAATAATTGTGAGGGAGCAAAATGAGCCATGAATTAATTCAAGACTAGTTGCAATAAGTAATAAAATACACAATTAAATATCTCAAATATAAAAGAGACTAAATAATTGAAATATTCTAAATACAATATTAGTCCATGTGTTCATACCTGAACCTTGGAATGATATGCTTAAATAATAAAAGGATTATGTACGCATTCTCGCGTTATGATACCTTTAAATTTATAATAATTATGTTTAACCATGTGTACATTCCGTACCTTGGTTTAACATCTAATTTCAAAGAGGTAACTTGCGTGTGTACCGCATCTAGGTCAAAATAATTAATAAAATACAATAATTAATTAAGCGATAGTAGACACATCACAACCAGTAATATACAATCATAGCCAAGAATTGATTTAAGCCTTATATTAGTCAATAAAACCGACCGTGCTAGAACCACGAGACTCGAGGGATGCCTTACACCTTTCCCTCGGTTCACAGAATTACTTACTCACTCTTCTATTTTCGTAGACCATAAATAAAGAGTCAAAGCTTCCGTTTGATAAGGGATTCAAATAAAAGGTGACTTGGAACACCAAAACAATTCCAAGTGGCGACTCCAAATAATAAATAATCCCTTTTCAAAACGTCACTTTAATTGGAAAAACTCTTCTAACTCAGCCTCGTAATAGGGCTGCGTGGATAAAAAACGAGGTGTGATAGATATTTTGAGGAATTTCAAGAGGAATTGTTGGGGTAAGAGTTCTTAACTCGATTTTGATTAAATTTCACTAATCAATCATTGATTTTATCATGCAATTAGGGATTTGGGGTGAAAGAATTGGGGAAAAAGTGTACAAGTTCCTAGACTAAAGTTTTGAGTTTTAAAAGGCGAAATGAGGTCGGATTTGAATAATTCTTGTATGGTTGGACTCGATATCGAACGGGTGTTCGAAATGTATAATTTTGGTCGGGTTCCAAGACACGGGCCCGGATCGATTTTTTTGGGTGATTTTTCAGTTCTTTGCTAAGATCATAATTTCATTATTTAAATTAGTTTCCTATAGTTATATTTATAGTATGAAATTATTTTTGCTAGATTCGAGCCGTTCGGAGTTGGAAAATCAAGGGAAAGGCCTTCTAGTTGATTGATTTAGCGTGGATTGAGGTAAGTGACTTGTCTAACCTTGTGTGGGGGAAATTTTCCTTAGAAATTTGTATTGTTGTGATAATTGTGATATGTGGAGGCCGTGTACGCAAGGTGACGAGTGCGTACACGGGCTAATGTTGAGATTCAGTTTTTAGCTATGTAGTTTCCTTTTCATGCTTTAATTGAGTTACTTTAGCATGTTATAGTCACCATATTTAGTCCAATTTCACATGTCTACTTGTCTTATCTCTTATTTGTAACTTTTACTACATGTTTAGTTGAATTACGTACTTTCTTAATTCCGTATTCATTATTTAACTGTGGGATTCTTTACTTAAAATTTGCTATCCTTGAAATATCTTGCTGTTGAGTTTTGTGTTGAGTCGCAAAGTTTGTGGTTTCTATTGAGGAAAAGTGTAAGTTGTGAAATATTATTTTATTGAGTTGTTATGTTTTGGTACTGTGTTATTATTGAGAGGATTGTTTGGTTGTTTGCACGGGGTTTCTGCCGTGCTATTGTTACTATTTGTACGAGGTTTTTATCGTGCCGTTGTTACTATTGATACGCATGCGGTGAGATAAGGTGGGCTTGATCACGTGACTAGTAGGGAAACTACTAGAAGCCATGTGGTGTGATAAGGTGAGCTAAAATGCAGGGGTGCTATTTCGGAAAAATAATTTTCAAAATGAAATATAAAGGCTCCCGCGATGATATAAGGAAAGACTGTGAGTTGCTTTTATTATTTGGGACTACGAGGCGGTATCTCGGTAAGGCCCCTGTTGATCTTTCTCTATTTGCTGTATTTATTTTGGTTTTTGTTTTCCTTAACATGTAAAATCCTTATTTTCCTTTCGTGTTGTATTAACTGCCTTGATTCCGTATTGTTAACTTTCCGTAGATTCCTTGTTGTTTCACTTCCTTTGTCATTATCATTATATTGTTATGTCTTCTATCTTGATTTTCTTATTATCTCCAGTAGGGCCCTGACCTGACCTCGTCACTACTCTACCGAGGTTAGGCGTGGCACTTATTGGGTACCGTTGTGGTGTACTCATACTACGCTTCTGCACATATTTTGTACAGATCCAGGTACATCTCATCAGTTCCAGTACTAGCGCGATGAGCTGCTTTTAAAGACTTCAAGGTATACCTGCCCGCGTCTGCAGGCCTCGAAGTCTCTTTCTATCATGTTCTTCCTTATTTCTAAGTTTTATTTAATGTTTTCCGCATATTGTTAAGTTTACCTAGTCTTAGAGACACATTCTACGGAAGGCATTTGGGGTCGTGACAAAGTTTGTCTCCTAATTATTTTTCCTCCCCTTCCCGCTTTGTTTCTCTTCTTCTTTATCTGAGTTCTGATTTTGAATTCAACCAAACAGATGATAATCTCCTTTTATTTTAAAATTAAACACAAGCCACCAGTTACAACAACGCTAATGAGCTTAAAATTGAGGAGCTTGAGATCGAGGTTAAATTTTCCGATTTGAAGACAAATATTTGAAACTCCATGTGTATCAGTTCATGTTGGAATAAGTGTTTCAATAAATTTGAAATAATGTATTTGATAAAGTAATGTATTTGATCAAAAGACTCTTGTTTTCAAAAGTGGATGAGTGTGAATTCATTCTTGATTTACTACATACGTTTCTTTTATTTTAGCAAATACTTCTTGATCTCCCAAATTCATGAACATATTCATGATCTTTATTAAATGAAAAAACTTATCTTTCAAGAGTCTTTAGCCTATAAATATGGCTGATTTTCTTCGGAAAAATACAAGCAATTTAAAAGCTACTCTTTCCTAAATATATTAAAGAGACAATGATCAAATGGTGAAATCATAGATTCAAGAATAAAAGAACAACCTTCTTGAATGCTACTTGTTGTGTGGCTTAGTTGAATCTCGGAGATAGAATTATCATTTATTCTTCCGTTTGCTCGTGGAAGAGACTCCAACTATCTTCAAGAAATATTTTCTCTAGCCTCTAAACCAAGCAAGTTTATTTTTATTTTCTAATATTTTTGTACTCCTTGTTATACCAATTTGAAGATAGTTGTCTCTATGGATTTTACAGCAATTTTGAGTGGTATTTCATCTTTGCCAAATCCAAATTTGAAAAAACTTAATAGAAAAGACTTTCCTAGATGGCATGGAAAGATGGAATTCTTCCTACGGCGTTTGAAGTACCTTGTTCTAATGCTCCTAATTCTAAGGTAGCAACTAATGAGGCTACTTTGATTAGAGAACAAATTTCTAAGCAGAGAGATGATGATTATTTATGTAAGAATTATATTCTCGGAGCAATGACCAACAAATATTATGACCAATATTTTACTAAGTGCAAATCTGCCAAAGAACTTTGGGATACTCTTCAAGCTATTTATTTGATAGAAGAGCCGAGCTCAAAGAAGTTTCTTGTTTCAAATTATATGGAATTCAAGATGATTGATGACAAGTCAATCGTTAATTAGGTGCAAGAATTCCAGTTTATAGCTAGTAAAATTGTTATTTCTAGTACTAATCTTGATGAAAATTTTCATGTTGGTGCTATTATTTCAAAACTTCCTCTCTCATGGAAAGAGTATAGAAGCAAACACTTATATAAGAAGGAAGATTTGACTCTTGAATAATTATTGCAATATTTGCAAATTGAACAACAGACTAAAAACTGTGACAATAATATTTTCAAGGAACCTGTCATGAAAGCTCATGTGGTTGAAGAGAAATCAACCAAAAGGGAACCAGATAACAAGAAATTTACAAAAGTAAAGAAAAATAAAAATTCAAGCGTACTAGTGCTAATTCTAAGTCAAGTGAGTGTTATCATTATCATAAAGTTGGTCATAATGCTCGTGATTGTAAAATTCTTAAAGCTAAAAAGAAAAAAGGAAAAGTAAACAATAATAGAAATGATGAACTTGTGGTGATGGTCACAGAGGCATTTGTAGCAGAAAATCAAGTCGAATAGTGGATAGACACCGATGCAACTCGTCACATATCAGGTGATCGAAATATTTTTAAGACCTATGAATTAGTGGGAGACGATAAAGTCATGTATATGGGAAACTCGTCTTCTGCTAAGGTTGTAGGAAAAGTAACTGTTTAGTTGAAGTTTACTTCTAGAAAGATAGTCACATTGAAAGACGTATTGTATGTTCCTGATATTCGAAAGAACTTGGTGTTAGGTACACCTTTTTTGAAACATGGTTTTAAAATAATTATTGAGTCAGATAAATTTATCTTATCTAAAAATAGCATGTTCGTGGAAAAATATGTGCTATAAATGGCATGTTCAAACTCATTATAGATAATAAAAATATTTCTGCTTATATCGTGGAGTCTCTAGATTTATGGCATGAACGTCTTAGTCACATCAATTTTAGATCCATTCAACTTATGATGAATCTGGGTTAAATAAAAATTGTGAAAAGGATCATATTTCTAAGTGTCTTACTTGTAGTAAGTGCAAGAACAAAAAAGCTTTTTCAGACAATTAAAAGAAAATCCACACTTTTGGAATTAATCCACACTGATATTTGTGAGATGGATTGTTTGTCACATAGTAGAAAGAGATAATTTGTTACTTTTATTGATGATTATTTAAGATATGTCTCTTTCCATTAAGAACAAAAGATGAGGCCTTTGAGAATTTCCAAACTTATAAAGCAGAAGTTGAGAATAAATTGAGTTTAAAAATTAAATCAGATTTTATTGATTTTTGTAAAAGAGAAGGTATTGAGAAAATAATTGATTGTGTCATATACACCACAACAAAATGGTGTAGCTGAAAGAAAAAAATAGGACTTTCATAGAAATGGTTAATTCTATACTTTATGGATTTGGTGTACCTGAAAATTTATAGACTGGGACTTTACTTTCAGCCTGTCATATTTTAAACAGAATTCCTTCCAAGAAATTTGATACATCTCCTTATGAACTTTGGAAGAATCGAAAGCCAAATATTAATTATTTTAAAGTATGGGGTTGTTTGGCTCATGTTAGATTACCACATCAACATATGACTAAGGTTGGCAATAGAGGAATTGATTGTGTATTTATTAGTTATTCTCTAACCATTAAGGCTTACAAATTCTTAAATCTTGAAACTCCAAGCCCTCACACGATTATTAAATATGTACATGCTAACTTTTTTTAACATATTTTTTCTAAGAGAGTTTGGACCTGATTTTCAAGTCCATTTGATAGAAAAAGATCCTAAAAGTTATGCTGAAGCAATGCCTTCGCATGATGCTACTTTTTGGCGTGAAACTATTGATGATGAAATGTATTCTATCATGTCAAGTAACACATGGATTTTATCAAATCTTCCTCCTGGATGTAAACATATTGGTTGCAAATTATTTTTGAGAAATAATTGAAGTCTGATGGTACTTTAGATAAGTACAAAGCGTGTTTGGTGGCAAAGGGTTTTACTCAAATGAAAGATAATAATTATTTCGATACTTTTGCACCATTACCTTGGATCACATCCATTCGACTCTTAGTTGCTTTAGCAGCAATTCATGGATTGCTAATTCATCAATTAGAGATTTAGATGAAGAAGTTTATATAAAACAACCAGAAGGATTTGTCATTCCTGATCATGAACATATTTGTATGCTTCTTAAATCTCTTTATGGATTAAAACAAGCTCCAAAGCAATGGCATGAGAAATTTCAAAAAACTATGATTTCTAATGGCTATTTAATTAATGATGGTGATATTTGCATATTTAGTAAATTTTAAGAAAACTCTGGTGTTCTAATTTATCTATAGGTAGATGACATGTTGATATTTGGAACAGATATTGAAAGAGTCAAGGAAACTAAATCATTTCTTGTTTCTCAATTTGAAATAAAAGATCTTCGAGAAGCTAATGTGATTTTAGGCATTAAAATTGTAAGATCAGCTAATGGCTTGACTCTTACTCAATAAAGTTATATTGAGAAAGTTCTAAAGAGATTTGGTCATTTTGATGATAAGTCTGCTCCTACTCCATTTGATCCTAGCATCAAACTAGTGTGGAACTCTAGTAATGGTGTTGATCAGTTGACTTATTGTCGAATTTTTTTAATGTATGTCATGCAGTGCACTAGGCCAGATATTGGTTATGCAGTAGGAACCTTGAGCAAGTTCACTAGTAAACCCGGAGTTGAGCATTAGAATGCCTTAATTCGTGTTTTAAGGTATTTAAAGGGTACAATTAATGTTGTCCTACAGTATTCTACATTTCCAGCAGTTCTTGAAGGCTATACTGATGCTACTTAGAATTCTAACCCAAATGACTCTAAGTCTATTACTGCTTGGATTTTCACTTTGGCTGGAGCAACAATCTCTTGGAAATCAAAAAAGCAGACATGTATTACTCACTCAATAATGAAATCGAATTTTATAGCTATGTCTTCTGCTGGAGAAGAAACTGGTTGGCTTAGAAGTATTCTGGTAGATATTCCTCTATGGAGTAAGCCAGTGTGTCACAACCCAAAATCCGCCTTAGGCGTCGTGACGGCACATAGTCTCTAAGACTAGGTAAGTCGATTACTTACAACAGTTAAGCTAGTTTAACAATGATATTTTAAAAAGCAGAGTTTAATATAAATATTGAAATAAAGGTGAAACAAGCCTACGCAATAATAATCACAATAACCTCTCAAGACTAAGTAATACAGAGTCACGAGCTATAGAGGAATAGATAGAAATATCTCAAAATTTAAAAAATACAATACTATTCAGATAACAAATTGACAATATAATAAAAGGAAAAGGACTCCAAGGAACTGCGATAACCAAGCAGCTCTACCTTGAATCATTGCAATCTAGAAGTTAACCTTGCATGAGTCCATTATCTCCAATACCCGGATCTACATAACAATGAGCAGAAGTGTAGTATGAGTACACCACTATCGGTACCCAATAAGTTTCAAGACTAACCTCGGTGGAGTAGTGACGAGGTACAAGTCAAGACACCTACTAGTCATAATAACATGTGCATTATATAAGTATAAAGCTAATAATGGAAGCAAGAATCAGTAAATGGAAACTAACAATAAACATGTGATATAAATAGTAAAGTAATCCTAACACCATTAAATAACCAATGAAACCAAATAAGGAAAACAAATGACAACTAACTAATCATGTCGTTCTAACACAAGTCTCACAACAACATTACTCAATGATACCTCATCTTAGAATCACAAGTCACGAGTCCCAAATCACAAATCATATACTCACGGAACCTCGTGCTCACAATATCAATCACGACCGTACGGACAACTCACTTGCCAATATCTCAACCCGCTGGGCATGGTCACAAGCTCACAATTACAATTCGCCTGGTGTGGTCACATGCTCAATACCACAATCTTCCTGGCATGGTCATAGGCTCACTATCATAATGGAAGAAAATAATACAAGAATACATGGACATGATTAATGAATGTCAAGTTTCATACTCCTGAATGGGTGTAAACGTCATGCTACGATGTATACTTATGCAAGTAGACTATTACAATCCAAGTCAACAAGTAACATCAAACCATCGAGTAGCTCATGGGAAGCAACACAATAAGTCACGTAAGGTGCATTACATACACAAAGAAAATCACACCATCACATAAATATCATCAACATTATGCCCACATGCCATCACATATCATCCCTAACATAGCCACCCTTATCTCTCTGTATTGACAACATCATAATAGTCACTCTTATCGCTTTTTCCAGACAATAACATAATAGCCACCCATATCACTTCGCATAATAACCATTCGTATCACTCTGCCTAGACAATACCATAATAGTCACCCGTATCACTCCGCCCGGACATTAACATAATAGCCACCCGTATCACTCCGCCCAGATAATATATCAATAGCCCCTCATATCACTCCGTACAATTAAATATAGTGAGATGCCACCCTTATGCTCCGCATAACGACAATCAATCCACACAAAAAATCGCACGTGCTAACATCACAAGCACACGACATATCAACTCGTACCACAAGTGCCCAAAAGCCACAACCATTTCAAAAAATAATTGTAACGACTCGGCTGGTTATTTTGAGAGTTGTAGCCCTGTTCTCCTATTTACTGCTCATTTGATGCTTTACAGCTGTTATGTGACTTGTCGGGGTAGTTGGTTCGGTTCTGGAGGGATTTCAGAATAAATTGAGACACTTAGTCTCAAAGTTGGAAGCTTAAGTTGAAAAGGTTAACCGGATATTGACTTACATGTAAACGACTGCGGAATAGAGTTTCGATGATTCCGTTAGCTCCGTCGGGTGAGTTTAGACTTAGGAGCGTGTCCGAATTGTGATTTGGAGGTCCGTAGTCGAATTAGGCTTGAAATGGCGAAAGTTGGAAATTCGGAAGTTTGACCGAGAGTAGACTTTGTTGTTACCAGGATCGGATTGGAGTTCCGGGAGTTGGGGTAGGTCTGTGATGTCATTTGTGACTTATGTGCAAAATTTGGGGTCAATCGAACGTGATTTGATGGGTTTCGGCATCGTTTATAGAAGTTGAAATTCCTTAGTTTCAATAGGCTTGAACTGGGGTGCGATTCGTATTTTTGATGTTGTTTGAGGTGATTTGAGGGGCCGACTAAGTTTGTAGCGTATTTTAGGACTTGTTGGTATAATTGGTTGAGGTCCCGGGGGCGTCAGGTTGATTTCGGGTGGTTAACGAATTGAAAATGGGACTTAGTGCACTGTTGAAGCTGGAGTCTGCTGGTGTAATCGCACCTGTGGAGCATTGATCGCAGGTGCGAGCTGGGAAGCGCAGAAGCGGAGCTAGAAATGGGGATTGTGGATCACGGATACGGAAGGAATTCCGCAGGTGCAGACTCACACCTGCGCGTGGAGGAACGCAGAAGCGGAAAAGGATTGAGGAGGCTAGTCCGCATAAGCGGATTGTTTGCGCAGATGCGCGCCCGCAGAAATGGGGATTACGACCACATAAGCGGTTGTCGGCTTAGTGGCTTCTGCAGATACAGATGATGGACCACAAAAGCGGTGCTGCAGAAGCGGCTAAATTGGTCGCAGAAGTGAGAATGCTGGGCAGATTATTTAAAACGAGGGTTCCGAGATATTTACCATTTGTAACATTTCAAGCCCGGGATTTGGCAATTTTTGAGAGGATATTCGGGGGATTTCTTGCGGTAAGTCACTTGTGGTATAATTTATTCAAATTTTTTCCCCCATTGATTTTCCCACCTAGTTTGTGTGTATTTAAGGTGGAATTTGGGAGTTTAAGGCTAGGGATTTGGAGAGTTTGATTTGGGGATTTGGGTGGCGATTTGATGTCGGATTTTGGTACATTTGATATGGTTGGACACGTGGTTGAATGGGATTTCGGGTTTTGTGACTTTTATCGGATTTCGAGACATGAGCCCGAGGGCCAGCGTTTTAGTCGACTTTTGACTTTTGACTAATAACTTAGTATTTCCTTATGGAATTAATTCCTTTACCCCGTGTTGATTATATCACATTGTTTGTAGCTATATTCGAGGCATTCGGAGGCCATTGTGTAAGCAAAGGTGTGTTGGAGTAGAGATTTGATCGGATTGAGGTAAGTAACACTTCTATGCTTGGTTCTGAGTGTATGAAACCCCGAATTTCATGCAATGTGATTTATGTTTAGGTGTTGCGCATGCTAAGTGACAGGAGTGTGGGCGCGCACCATAAGAATTGTGATTTAGACGATTCCTTGAAACTGCGTAGCTATTCTATCTGAATATTTTGTTGTACTTTATATGTTAGAGTATTTGAGTTGTGATTCATGCTAGACATCATGTTTAGGCTATATGTTGGTACTATTAGGACCCACAGTGGTTGTTCTTTGTTGTTGAGTTATTTGTTTAGTTTTAGTCGTGAACTCAGTCAGGTCCATCACTACGTGCCATATTTCAATCTCTGTTATCGTATATTGTCACATCTCTTATCATTGATTAGGTATGCTTAGCATGAGTGTTGTGAGCCCGAGAGACAGGAGAGATTAGTGACTGAGTTGGGGGCCTGAGTGCCGTGATGTGAGTAATAAATATATATATATATATATATATATATATATATATATATATATATATATATATAT
>AWOL01S0015744.1:26295-52724 GCA_000715115.1 Nicotiana otophora | reverse complement strand
GGGGGGGGGGGGGATCGGGTTCCACGCTGCAACGAGCCTTATAACTATATATATGTGTGGATCGGGTTGCACACCGCAATGAGCCTTATGGCTATATATATGAGGATCGGGCTGCGTGCCGCAATGATTCTTTTGGCTATATATATTGCTGAGTGACTGAGTGGGGCGAGCGAGGATTGAGACGGGCATATTGAGCGCTCTGAGAGAATGAGTACTTGGGATTTACCTGTGTTGCATCACATATAGTATTAACCTTGGCATGTAGACATAAAGATATAATTTTCATATTATCAGTCACACTTGGCCTCTATTTACCTGTGATAAACTTAACTTTTGAACCTGGAAGCATGTCTATTTTTCTGCATTGCTAAATTCTGTATCCTTACTGTATTGTTAGAGACCACAGGTTAGACTTATTACTTATTGAGTTGGTTGTACTCATGCTACATCCTACACCTCGTGTGCAAATTCAGGTGCTTCCGGTCGCGGCGGTTTCTGAATTGCGGAGTCCGGACATTCGGAGATCATCGAGGTAGCTGCTAGGCGTTCACAGACCTTGACTCTCCTCCCTTATCTTTCATGTTACTTATTTCAGTTTTATTTTCTAGTCGGTGTACGAGACTCTATCTTTATGTAGATGCTCATGTACTCGGTGACACCCCGGTTTTGGGAGAGATTATGTATTGAGTTATGACTTCCTATCATGTTTTTAAAAGACTTTCCTTTAATTAAGCTATTTTCCATATCTTTCAAAGTTTTAAAGTGTTGGAAATGTTTGAATAGTCGGCTTGCCTAGTACCATGATAGGCACCATCACGACGGGTTGATTTTGGGTCGTGACAATAACAATACCAATATCACCACAATACATAGCCCATGGCTCAACTACAATGTGTACAAGAATCTCAATAGCAGAAAAATAAAACGGGGAAAAATAACTCAATAATGAACGATACTCCATTAAACGACAACTTCAACTAAAACAGGTTAATGGCTTTCAATAAACTCTACTACAATTAGTTGCTTAAGAATAAACTCCATAATGAAGGCATTTCCATGGAAATGGAAACTTTGAATTCTAATGTATGACATAAGCTAACAATGAAAGTGATAGCATGAACTAGCAACCGCGTCTAAACGTATGATAATAACCCGACAACGAAATGATATCATGTAACAACAATTTTAATTAAGAATAAATCAACAATAAAGGAGATCACATTACAATAAAAGAGGTAACAACTTCAAATAAAGCATATAAGAGTAAACCTGACAAGTACAAGATATGAAATGTGCTAACAACTTCAAATAAATCATGTGAGAATAAACTTGACAAATAAAAGATATAACATATCCTAACAACTTCAAATAAATATATGAAATAAGCCAAGTACGCACTCGTCACCTCGCGTACACGTCTTTCACATAATTGAAATAACACAATCAACCCAAAGCCTAAGGGGTAGTTCCCCCACACAAAGTTAGGCAAGATACTTACCTCAAAGAAGCTAAATCAATAATCTAAAATGACCTTCTCATGTGAAACAACGTCCAGACGACTCGAATCTAGTCAAAATAACTTAATATCATAAATAAAAGCCATGGGAAACAATTCAAGATAATAAAGCTTCAACTTTTAATGAAAACCAAAAAGTCAACCCAAAAAGTTAACCCCGGGCCCGCACCTCGGAACCTGACCAAACTCAAAACATCTGAACACTCATTCCGATACGAGTCCAACAATACCAAAATCATCCAATTCCTACCTTAAATCGGCCTTCAAATCATGTTTATATTTTAGAAAGTTTTTACAAAAATCCCCAATTTCTCCAATTCAAATCACTAATTTGATGATAAAAACAAAGATGGAATCATAAAATATAATCAAATCCGTGTCAAGAATACTTACCCTAATCCAAAACGTGAGAATTCCCTCCAACATTGCCCAAATCCGAGCTCTCTAACTCAAAAAGTGATAAAATAACAAAACCCTCGAAATTGAGTACTTTATAGTTCTACCCAGGTATTCCTCTTCACGATCGCGGAACAAGTTTCATGATCGCGAAGCACAAAATCACAAGCTGCCAAAAACGTTCTTCGCGAACGCGATATATAGCATGCGAATGCGACCCATGCCTTCCCTGACCTTCGCGAACGTGGGGGTAGACATGCGAACGCGGAAGACAATACTTGGCTGCCCCATCAAGCCCTCACACCTACGCGAACGCGAGGGACTATACGCAAATGCGATGAACTCAGCCACTTAATGCTTCGCGAATGCACGATAAACATCACGAACGCAATGACTAAAACATCATACTCGCAAATAACCCTCCGCAATCGCTTGTACACTTCCGCGAAAGCGATGAACTGTAGACATCAAAAAAACCAGCAATTCCAAAACATGAAAAAATGGCTCGTAGCCCATCCGAAACACATCTGAGGCCCCTGGGACCCAGTCCGAACATACTAACCAGTTCCATAACATAACGCAGACCTGCTCGAGGTCCCAAATCACATCAAAAAAACCTCAAAACTACGAATCGCACCTCAATTCAAGCCTAATGAACTAATGACCTTTCAACCTCTACAACTCGCGCCGAATCATATCAAGTCAACTCGGAATGACCTCAAATTTTGAATGCAAATATCAAATGAAACAACGGAACTATACTCCCTAAAACACAATCCAAACCCAATATTAATAAAGTCGACTCCCGGTCAAACCTCTCAATATTCCTAACCTTCAACTTTCCAACTTTCACCAAAAAGTATCAAATCAACCTACGAACCACCTAATCAAAATTCGGACATACACCTAAGTCCAAAATCATCATACAAAGCTGTTGGAATTATCAAAATACCATTCCAGAGTCGTCTACACAAAAGTCACACTCATGTCAACTTTTACAACTTAAGCTTTTAAAATGAGAACCATCATTCTATATCGACTCCAAAATGCACGAAAACCGAAATCGATCATATACACAAGTCATGATACAAAATACAAAGATACTCAAGACCTTAAATTGCCGAACAGAATGCTAAAGCTCAAAATGACCAGTCGAGTCGTTACACAGTGCCACCTTTAACTATTTATTGTGATAATAAAATTGTTATATTTCGGGCTTCAAGTGATTGTTATAATCGCAAATCAAGACAAGTTCGTCTCAAACACAATCATATGAGAAGATTATTGGAGGATGGCATAATATACCTTCAATATGTTAAGTCCAGGTTTAATTTAGCATATCCTTTGTCTAAAAGATTAGGCAAAGCATTGGTGGTAGAGACTTGTAAAGGAATGGGAATAAAACCTATTATAAATTGATTGTACTTTATAGAAACCCTACCTAATAATATCATCTTAGGTTCAAAGGAACAAACAAGTAATGTACAATAGTTGAGAACATTAATAAAATTTCCATTCGCAAAAAAACTGTGATACATGTGCATATTCCTACTGTAGAGGAGGATGAGATTTTATTCTCTTAATAAATCTATAAGATCGATTTCGGTTGTGGATTGTAGGAACACTCTTGATAGATTTACCGATACTTTGCTATGAAGGAGGGTGAGATTAATTTCCCTTAATGATTTATAGACTATTTGATCGAAGTATACAAAGTAACTATTGATGAATTCACCGCTCTAAGTTCGAAGTGGAGGTCGTTTCAATAAGATTTTTGATAGGAAAATCTTAAAGCATTTAGATAAAAAGGATTCAGGACACATGGCCATAAGGTGTCAAAAGATTTCTATTTTTACCAAAAACAATAGTAATGTGTGTAAGGTATTTTCTACTTCATTCAATGAACTACTTAGTTCAAGATTCGTTCACCAAGTAGTCAATGATTTAGAATGCCTTCACTAGCTAGAGGCTCAAGTCCAAAAGACACCATTATTTATGCATGTTACTAGATTAATGTCTCAAAAAATTTCAAATTTCTTGAAACAAGTGGGGGATTGTTAGAATAAGTGTTTCAATAAATTTGAAATAATGTATTTGATCAAAAGACTCTTATTTTCAAAAGTGAATGAATGTGAATTCATTCTTGATTTACTACATACATTTCTTTTATTTTAACAAATACATCTTTATCTCACAAATTCATGAACATATTTATGATCTTTATTAAATGAAAAAATCTTATCTTTCAAGAGTCTTTATATAACGACCCGGTCGATTGTTTTGAGTATTGTAGCCCCGTTCCTCTATTTATAGACTTTTCTATATTTATTTATGGTTTCGCGACTTGTCGGAGTGATTGGTTTGGTTTCGGGTGCATTTTGGATTGATTTGGGATACTTAGTCCCTTGGTTGAAGGCTTCAATTGTAAGAGTTGACCGGAGTTTGAATTATATATAGGCGACTCCGAAATGAGGTTTTGATGGTTCCAATAGCTTTGTATAGTGATTTTGGACTTAGGCGTATGTGTGGATGTTGATTCGGAGGTCCGTAGGTTGATTTGGTGCTTTTTGGCGAAAGTTGAATGTTTGGAAGGTTTAAAGGTTTAACCGAGGGTTGACTTTATTGATAGCGGGCTTGGAGTGTTACTTCGGGAACTAGTATAGGTCTGTTGTATTATTTGGAACTTGCATGTAAAATTTGAGGTCATTCGAAGTTTTTTAGGCTTGTTCGGCGCAAGTTTTGAATTTAGAAATGTTCATTAGGCTTGAATTAGGGTGTAATTCGTAGTTTTGATGTTATTTTGGTGTGATATAAGGCCTTGAATAGGTTCGTGTTGTGTTTTGAGATTGGTTGGTGTGATTGGACGGGGTCCCTGGGCCTCAGGTGCATTTCAGATGGATTTCCGACTATTTCTCTAAGTTTTGGATTGTTGTCAGCTAATGTCTGGTTTCCTTCTTCGCGATCGCGTAGGGGAAGTCGCGATCGCATAGCTCTATTTGGTGGTAGGTGGGATTTGTGCATCGCGTTCGTGAATATATGGACGCATTCGCGAAGCTTGAGGTAGGTTGTTTCGCGAGCCAGGAATCACGTTCGCGTATAAGGAAAGTAAGGTTAAGGGGTAGCACGCGTTTGTTCTTCGCGGGCGTGAGGTCGGGAGCGCGATCGCGTAGCTTTTAGCGGATGGTCATCGCATTCACGACCGGATGGTCGCATTCGCATAAGAGGTTCTGGCAGCTGGGCAATTCTGTTCTTCGCAATCGCGAGTCTATTTTCGTGATCGCGATGTATAACACCTAGGCAGATTATACAGTACTTTATTTCAAGGGATTGGCTCATTTTAACATATTTGAGTTGTAGAGCTAGGTTTTGGGCGACTTTGGAGGGGATTTTCACGATTTGGATCGAGGTAAGTATTTTTGATTCGGATTTGTTCATTATTCATGATTTCATCTTTGTTTTTATAATTTACTTAATGATTTGGGTTGGAAGACTTGCGTGTTTTTGTAAAAACGTTCCTAAAGTATAAAATGAGGATTTGAAGGTCGATTTGAGGTCGAAATTGGATGACTTTGGTATGTTTGGACTTGTATCGGAACGTGTGTTCGAAATTTATGAGTTTGATCGAGTTCCGAGGTGCGGGCTTAGGGTTGACTTTTTGATTTTCATTAAATATCGAATCTTTATTATCCGAAATTACTTCCTATGGCTTTTATTTATGATATTAAGTTATTTTGACTAGATTCGAGCTCCGTAGTTGGAATTGCGCTGGAAGGGCTTATTAGTGGATTGATTTAGATTGTTTAAGGTAAGTATTTTATCTAACGTTTTGTGGGAGAACTACCCCTTAGGATTTGGATTGATTATATTATTTGAATTATGTGAAAGACGTGTATACGAGGTGACGAGTGTGTACGACTCGCTCTTCTCGTCCAGAAGAATAGTTGTCTTCCTGGTTAACTAGTCATTGGTCTTTGGCACCAAAGAAAATCGAGAAGGTTGGGATGCAAGGTGATTGTCGCTCAAGCAACTGTGCTTATATATGGTATTTGACAGGTTTAAACTCTTAGGCTTCTTTCATACATTTAATTGAAGTTGTCATATCATGTTATATCTTTTATTGTCAAGTTTACACATATATGCTTTAATTGAAATTGTTACCTATTTTGTTGTTATGTTACCTCTTTTATTGTTGAGTTATTCTTATTTAAAGTTTTTATTACATGTTACCTCTTTCATTGTCAATTTATCCTTATTTGAAGTTGTTATTATATGATATCTCTTCATTGTTGAGTTATTCTCATGCATTTAAACATAGTTGCTATTTCATGCTATCTCTTTCATTGTTAAACTTATGTTATGCACTTGAATTTGGAAGGTGCCATTTTTACGGGAATACCTTCATTGTTGAGTTATTGATGTTATAGTTGTGAAAGCTATTAACACATTGTAGTTGAAGTTGTTGATTATTGAGATATCCTTCCTTGTTAAGTTGTTCCTCGTTCATTTTGTTGTTATTGAAATTTTTGTACACATTATGGTTGAGTCGTGGGCTATGTGTTGTGGTAACATTAGTATTGTTGATTTTGATAATGTTGTGGCATATGAGCACGTGTGGTGCAAGTTGATTATTTTGTTGTGATATTGATGTGCATACTACGGTATAAGGATAGGGGTTGATGTGCATACGGCGAGATATGGTGGGATTGATACGCGTGTTTCTAGTAAGGGGATTACTTGAAACCATGCGATGAGATAAGGGGGTTAAAGCGCGTGTAGCTATTTCGGAAAAAATAATTTTAAAAATATAAATGCAAGGCTCACGCGGCGATATAAGGAAGATTGTGATTGTAAATTGTTAAATATGGATATGAGGTGTAGTGCCTCGATTGTGTTTCTTGTTGTACATTCTATGTTGAAAAGGCTTCTTAATTGAACGGTTATTGTTGTTCCTTCATTTTTTACTTGTATTTTACTGTATTTGATTACTTGTTGTTCTTATCATATACTGATTCTTGTTATCATTTATTGCTTGAATATCCGTTGTTAGCCTTACATTATTGTACTGCTTTGTTGTCATTTATTTCTTTGCTTTTCGTTATTAGATTATATCATATTCTGTTCAGATTTTTTTTTATCTAGTGGGTGTCTTGACCTGGCCTTGTCACTACTCTATCGAGGTTAGGCTTGATACTTACTGGGTACCATTATGGTATACTCATGCTATGCTTCTGCATATTTTTGTGCAGATCAAGGTACCTCAGCTCGTGTCGGACGCCAGTGAATGGACTTGATATTCCGGAGATTTCAAGGTATATCTGCCTGACGCCCGCAGGCCTCAGAGTCATCTTCTACTTTTATTTTTTCTACTATTTATTTTCACATCAAATAGTATTGTATTTTGAGACTTCTAGTGTACTTCTTAGAACTTATGACTCAGTTTCATCGCTTTTGGGGAGATTTGGTGATTGTTATTCAGTACTAATGATATCAAGAGATATATCAGTTAATTTATTATTCCTAGTCATTATTTCTGTTAATTTCTCTTGTATGTTAAGCTTACCTAGTCTTAGAGACTAGGTGCCATCACGATATTTTAAGGTGAGAATTTGGGGTCGTGACACTTTAGTCTATTAATATGGCTGATTTTCTTTGGAAAAATACAAGTAATTCAAAAACTACTCTTTCCTTAAAATATTTTAAGAGACATTGATCAAATGGTGAAATCATAGATTCAAGAGTAGAAGAGCAACATTCTTGAATGTTACTTGTCGTGTGGCTTAGTTGAATTCCGGAGATAGAGTTGTCATTTATTCTTCCGTTTGCTCGTGGAAGAGACTCCAACTATTTTCAAGAAACGTTTTCTCTATGTGCCTCTAAGCGAAGCAAGTTTATTTTTATTTTCTAATATTATTGTAATCCTTGTTACAACAGTTCAAAATTTCATATTTGAATTTTCATGTGTGTTTGAAGTGTTTTGGTGTTAAAATTTATTGGGTGTTGTTCCTTGATACATAGACTATGTAGGCGTTTGGACATAAAAATTGTAAAATTCGAAAAAATGGTGAAAAACAATTTTAAGTGAAAATGGTATTTGAAATTTTCTCTTAGAGGCACATAAAACTTGCTTTTCTATTGGAAAAGGAATTTTCTCCCAAAATTGGGTCCTTTTGCAATTTTACAATTTGAAAAATTGCAAAAGGACCCTATGAGAAATAAAAAAAAAGGGACAACAAGTTTATTTAGAGTTTTTCATTGGGTCCTTTTGCAATTTTCAACGGAGTTCTCGTACTTTTTTTTAAAAACAAATTCTTAAACGAGTCCTTTCTTATACTATGCTAGAAAAGGGAGAAATAGAAAAAGAGAGTCCTTTCTTTACAACCTTTACTTAACCTTTTAGGGAGAGCTGGATTATGTCAAAAGCCTGTATAGTCGGAAAGCTTTACAGGTTTTATTAATTTTGGAAGGTGAAAGGAATCTGAATGGCCTAATAAAAATAGGAGGAAGGAGAAATAAAAGGCTTGGTTGCATTTTTTTGAAGCATTAAAGGGCCGATTGTAAGGGCAACTCTTTATATGTAAATATTCTTTCTTCCTTCTTCTTGCTAGGAATCTTTCAGCTTTAAGAGCGGAATAAAGCTTAAATATAATTTTGTATAATCAGCTCACACGTGCTGCCCTGCTCGAACATGCATGTAAAGTGTTATTGAGTACTCCTTCCGTTCATTTTTACTTGTCCAGTATTCTAAAAATTGATTTTCGTTTTTACTTGTTATTTTTAGCATATCAAAATAAAACAATTTATTTTTTTCTGTTATACCCACAATATTAATTACTCATTTTAAATTATTTTCTCAAATATATTATAAATATACATTAATTAATATGGATATCATGATAAATTAGGCACTTCATTTATTATTTCTTAAGGGGTATGCAAAGTCCATCATGGACAAGTTAAAGTAAACAGAGGGAGTATAATTTAATTGCTTTTAACGTTACATAACAACTAGATTGTTCTTAATATAGTTTGAATTGAATTGAATATAACATAACAATTAGATTGTTCTTAATATACATGAATTAATACTCTTTCAATTCCAATTTATGTGACACTCTTTTCTTTTTAGTCACTTTCAAAAGAATCGATACCTTTTTATATTTAGTAATAACTTAAATTTAAAATGCTTATGCTATTCTTAATGGGAAGATTTATAACAACACAAATATATATGATTTACTTTGGACTATAAGATATAAAAATCTTTATTCTTTTTAAACTACGTGCTCACATTTAACCGTCACATAAATTGAGACGGGGGAGATCTTTTTAATAGAATTATGAGTTAATCTATCCTTCATACCGTTGGCTAGTTTTGACTGTTTTGACTGACCAGATCTAACGAACATTGGAGAATAGTTGAAGTGTCTTTCTTTCAATCCAATCTTTTATACTCATGATACTAATCCAAATTAATTTACCTTTTTTTTCTTTCTCAATTAGTTGATCGATGGCGTTTTTCTATGTTCGGTTGGTAACTTGGTGGACATGCATATTGTATGAGGTGAATTTGATTGATAACAACTGGTCAATTGATAAGATGACACGTGGAACCAAAGACAGGTAAAAGATGAGTCAGCAAATAATTGAGACCGGATACGAATTGTGTAATCGGTACGGGATGGATCTCGAAAGAAACATAGCTGATAATAAAGATTCAAAGATTTGACATCGGGTAGCATTTAAGGAGCAGTCGTTACAGAGAATATCTACATTCAAAGCCAGTCGTTATGCACACATCAATGATGTTTTTATTCTCATTCAAGAGGAGCTTGATTTTAGGATCTTGTCCCCCCTAAGTAGGGGCTATAAATAGTAATATTAGCAACCATTGAAATGGATGAAAAATATTCTGCACACAAAAGATATATTGTACTATTTTATGCTCGATCTAAGCCACACTATAAATTTAATTGTGTCGTTTTATGGTAAACAATTTGACGTCCACCGTAGGGCATAGACAACTGCGTAATTGCTTTGGTCCATTCATTTGTTACTAACAAAGTTTTGACTCTTTCCTTAGTGAAAATCGAATATGACAGCTAACAATGTCAACAACGCTTACAATGTTGGAGCACATGATGAACGGGAAGAGGCATCCCGGCAAGATGACTCATTCAGCGAGACCCGCAACGAAGGGGGTGAAACAACCCCGTTTTGTGAAGGTTAGTACCACGGGATGTAAGAGGCCTAACTTCTTATGATGCGGCGATGAACACGTTGTTGAAACGGTCAAACTCCTGAGAGAACAACAAAGAGTAATCATGGATCACCTCTCAAGGTAAGATCGGGTGATAACGAAACTAAAACAAGCTTTGTCGGGTGCTTCTAATAACGGCCACGGAAGAACTCCGGCTCCTCCAAACGTTCTCGCAAATCAGACGGCTCAATGAACTGATAACAACACTCCAAGGGATGAAGTCGGTTTCGATGAAGTCGGAGGGACAGGAAGCGCATATGGGAATAACAACTTGAATAATCCTTTCAAAACTGAGCTCATCAGATTCATGAGAGGGATGAATGAATGAATGGACCAAAACGCAAAGAAGTTTCATGAATGAATGGATTAGATTCCAAGCGCACCTCTAGTGTTAAATGGTCCAGACTCAAAAGAGTATACGCAGTTGTCTAAAACGAGTGCAGCACCAGAGTTAATCCCGAAAACGTTTAAAATGCTAGATATACCAAAGTATGATGGGACGTCGAAACCACAAGAGCACATCACGGCCTACACCGCGGCAGTGAAAGGAAATGACTTGGCTCGGCACGAGATCGAGTTGATTTTGTTGAAAATCTTGGCGAAACCCTCACGAAGGGGGCCTTGACATGGTATTCCCTTTTATCAGAACATTCAATCAATTCTTTTGAAATACTTGCAGATGCATTCATCAAAGCCCACGTTGGAGAAAGAAAGGTCCTGGCCAAAAAGGCATATATATTCAGGATTTCCAAGGAGAATCTGAGCTACTACAGGAATTCGTAATTCGGTTCTAGAAGGAAAGAATGCTGCTACTAGCAGTTCTAGATGAGTGGACAGCGGAGGCATTCACGAAGGGTCTAAATCCACTAAGTTCTTATGCTCCCGAAAATAGTAGAAGAGCTTGCTCGAGTTTCAACCAACCACATGGGCAGATGTCCATAATCATTACAAGTCAAAGATAAGGATAAAGAATGATCAACTTTGTTCTTTGGTGTCATTCAGAGGATGGGGTCACAATAAAAATCATGATAAGTTTAAAAGTGACTTTGATGCAGATCGGAAGTCCTCCAGGGGTCATTGTTTACAGTACAAGAGGACTGATGGGCATAGCAGTAAATGATTTTCAGTCGTCGGATAGGTTTACTCCCGACAGAAAGACGGATCAGGGCCGGAATAACATATCATTGCAAGAGAAGATGCTGACATGATCCTAAGATCCCATATATCCCATGCTATCTGATTAAAACTTTAACATCATCCTGGTAGAATTGGTGTCAGCGATGAGGAATATCAAAGAAGCACGATTTCTGAATCCAATCTGATCGAACCCCAGCCAAAGGGATCCTAATCTGTGGTGTGAATTCCATGGGACTCACGGCCGTAGAATAGGGGTCTGCCAACATCTTCGCGAGGAGGTGGCGATGTTGCTGAAGAATGGCCATCTTAGAGAGTTCTTAAGTGACCGCGCCAAAAATAAATATGGAAGAAGCCGAAATAACGTTGAGCTGTCAAAGCCAGCACCGGGGTCATAATGGATGACAATCAATATGATCTTCGGAGGCAACAAAGTCAATAGGGTGACATTTTCGGCAGCAACAAAGACAAAAATATTAGTGACTCATGGCAAGACAATTCGGGAAGTTTATGGTAGGCTATAATCTCGTGTTTTAGTCACTTATTGCACTCTAATTTACTGCACTTTATTCATGTTTAAGCTTTAGTCGACAGTGTTTTGCACTTATTGTGTGTTGTATGCCTTGTAGGAGTGATTCTGAGCTATGTAGATGTTATAAAATGAATTCGCGCTATTTGAAGCTTTGAAGTCTTAGTAAAAGCCCAAGGGATCAAGTTGGGATCGTGTTCAGGGGTCAAGGACCAAGTCTGGATGTCAAAAATCGAAGTTTGGTCCGTACTCTGAGAATTCCCCACTGTCGCGGCGCGTGGGGCGCCGCACTTTTGCAATCCTCTACTGCCTGTCAGGAATTAGCTCTCTGGATTTTCCCACTAATGCCTCGCATGGCGCGTAGCCCATGCGGCGCGCCTGAGCAATTTTTATAAAGTGAAAATCCTATTTCGGCTAGGAGAAGGTGGTTTCATATGGGTCTGGCCCTACTTGGTATAAATACATGGAAAAATATTATTTTTGGGACTTTTGACACATATTCGACCTAAGGAGGAGTTGGAAGAACACGAGCACAAGAATTTTCTCATTCCTTCCTCACTCAAGATACGAGTTTGGATTGAATTTATGTTTTCCTCTACTTTAATTTTATTTGTGATGAATTGCTCCATATCTATGGAGTAGTTCTCTTTAGCGTTTGATGGATTTGGTATACTGATGATTGTTTGTGGATTATAACTCTAATTTTATGTATTGAAGCAATTTTGGATAATTTAATTGTTACATCTATATTCACTTGTTCATGTAATTGAGAGAGACATAACTTATAATATCTTTGCATTATATTGTTGGTTGAGTACATTGATTCTTCTTAGTAATCGAAAGAGGCTAGTTGAATCATTGATTAAACCTAGTTAGGAGAATAATCAAAAGAAGTTTTCCTAAAGACCAATCCACTATGCATTCTTGCATATCTTCACGTGCTTAAATTGGTTCATCTTGTGAGGTTAAGACTTAATCCAGAGAGGAGTTTTTGCTGAATGTTTGAACTAATAATTGAGTGAATTCGAGAGACTTACTTAAACGTTAAAAGTGAATTATCTAGAGTTAGATCTCAAACAATTGTCTCGCATATATCATATCTTCTCCCATTGATAACTTCCTTGCTTACCTTTGTTGTGATTGTCATTAATCAATAGCTTTAGACTCCTAGTTAACTTTAGTTAGAAATTATATAAATCTCAATTGTTGATCATCTTGGATAGCAATCAAGCTAGAAACTAAAAGAATACTCTTTAAATCCAATCCATGTGGATACAATATCATACTATACTATATTTGACTAGCGAGCATAATTTAAGTGTGTATTTCGAGCTCGTCAGAAGTCTCGGAAGACGACATCGCCTTCATGGAAGAAGATGTTGATGGACTTTTCCTACTGCATAATAATGCGCTGGTAATTTTGCTTAATGTTTTAGATTTCAAAATTAAGCGTGTTTTGGTCGATCCGGGGAGTTCAGTCAATATCATACAATGGAGGGTCCTGGAACAAGCGAAGTTGACCGGGAACATCATTTCGGTGAACAAAACTTCTAGCCGGCTTCAACCTAACTATTGTCACAACCCGAGGAGAAATGTTGCTACTCATGCATGCCGAAGGGGTAACTAGGACCACTTTGTTTGAAGTGGTGAATGGAGACATGGGCTATAATGTGATCCTCGGAAGACCGTGGATACACAATATGAAGGTTGTGCCCTCAACCTATCACCAATTGTTGAAATTTACAACACCAAAAGGGATCAAACAGATAAGAGGAGATCAACCGGCGTCAAGGAAGATGAACGATGTAACCATTTCGAGCAGAAAAGACAGAGAATCCAACCAAAAGCAACTACAGGAACCGATGCCTTCTCCCATCCCAACCGAAGATGACCAAAAGGAGGAGGAGTCAAAATTATATTAGGTACCAAGGTCTTTTTAGGTATCGGAGGATACAAATGTGACCAATCAACCGCGGAAGAGCTCGAGCAAGTGGCCCTGTTTGAGGAGTTTTTGGAAAGAAAATTTCATTTGGAAACGGGGTTGAATCCCGAGCTCATGTTAGAATTTATAATTTTTCTTAAAGATAACGTTTACTGCTTTGCGTGGTCGCACTCGGATATGACAAGTATTCCATTTTGTTAAGGAAGAGGTAACCTGACTACTTAACATCGGTTCGATTCGAGAAGTAAAATACTCTGAATGGTTAGCTAACGTAATTGTAGTACCTAAGAAGAATAACAAATTTAGGATGTGTGTGGACTATAAAGATTTAAATAAGGTGTGCCCCAAAGACTCACTCTCATTGCCGATCATTGATCAAATGATTGATGCTACGGCCGGGCACGAGCTAATAAGTTTCCTTGATGCTTATTCCGGGTATAATCAGATTAAGATGAACCTAGAAGATCAAGCAAAAACTTCATTCATCACAAACTAAGTCACATATTGCTACAATGTGATGCCTTTTGGGCTCAAAAATGACGGAGCCACGTATCAGAGGCTCGTTAATAAGATGTTTGAAAAACATATAGGTAAAATGATAGAGGCATATATTGATGACATATTGGTTAAGTTTTTAAATACAGGAGATCATATGAGACATCTCTAAGAGACGTTCGACATTCTAAGAAAGTACAACATGAAGCTCAACCCGAAAAAGTGTGGCTTCGGGGTTGGCTCCGTCAAAGTTTTGGGTTTTTTGGTCTCGCAAAGAGGGGTCGAGGTAAACCCTGACAAAATTAGAGCCATCGAGGAAATCCCGTACCAATTAACAAGTGTGAAAGAAGTATAGAGGCTAACCAGTAGGTTGGCAGCTCTCACAATATTCATCTCAAGGTCCTCAGAAAAATGCCACCACTTTTTCTCACTTTTTAAAACGAAGAACGACTTTGTATGGACTCCAGAATGCCAGAAGGCATTGAAGGACCTAAAAAAGTACCCATACAGCCCTCTGTTATTGTCAAAACTAGGGAAAGGTGAATAACTACTAATTCTTTTAGCGGTATCGGAAGTAGCGGTAAGTGTCGTTTTGGTCCGAGAAAAAGAAGGTACGCAATTTCCTGTTTATTACGTTAGTAGAGTATTATTAGGAGCGGAGACTCGTTATCCGCACCTTGAAAAGTTGGACTTTGCTCTCGTAGTTGCCTCTCGAAAGCTTAGGCCTTACTTTAGCGTCACCCAATAGCCGTTGTGACAACCTATTCCTTAAGGAATGTCCTTCATAAGCCTAAGTTGTCAGACCGTTTGGCTAAATGGGCAGTCGAAGTTAGCGAGTTCGACATTGAATATAAATCGAGGACTACAATTAAGTCACAAATTTTGGCCGATTTTATGGCCAATTTCAGTCTGCGATTAATGCCTTTGGTTGCTCAGGAAGAAGTGCTAGTGTCGAGAATGACATTGGGAGTTTGGACCTTGTTTACGGATGGAGCCTCCATCGCAAAGGTTTCTGGTCTCCGAGTAATTCTAGTTTCCCCTTCGGGGTTGACCCTAAGACAGTCCATTAGAATTATACCATTAACTAACAATGAAGTCGAGTATGGGGCTTTGATTGTAGGACTTAAACTAGCTCGGGGACTAGGTTCTGAGGTCATCGAGATAAAATATGGATCCCAGCTAGTGGTAAACCAAGTGTATGCATTTTCGACAAAAAGGAGGAGCGTATGCAACAGTACTTGAACAAAGTTCAAGCATTACTTACATGGTTTAAAGAATGGTCAATCGTCCACATTTCGAGGAAGGAAAATATATGCATTGGCTTAATTGGGGTCATCCACGTAGATGAAAGGATCCGATTTTGGTACGGTCATCCAATTATTGCATTCAGTGTTGGATGTAGATGGTTATTGCGAAGTAAATTCAAACAACTTAATTTGGGACTGGAGGAACGAGTTCATTGAATATCTCAAACATGGTAAATTACCCGAAGACCCAAAAGCATCTCGGGCACTGCGAACCAAAGCAGCTCGTAATTGTCTTGTTGATGGACAGTTGTATAGGAGATCATTCCAAGGACCACTGACTCGGTGTCTAAGGGCCTCGGAGGCGGACTACGTGATGATAGAAATCCACGAAGGAGTCTGTGGAAATCACTCCGGGGCATACTCGTTAGTTCTCATGTTGGTTAGGGATGGCTATTATTGGCCTCTGATGGAATAGGATGCGAAGGCATTTGTACGAAAGTGCGAAAAATGTCAAAGTCATGCACAGTTAGTGCATCAACCAGTAGAGCTTTTACATTCAGTGGTGTCCCCCTGGCCATAGTTGGTCCTTTGCCACCGGGCCCCGGGAAGGTAAGATTCCTTTTAGTTTTAACTGATTATTTCACTAAATAGATTGAAGTATGTCTATACCAAAAGATCAGAGAACGAGAAGTGATTGACTTCATATGGGACCACATAATGTGTCGATTTGGAATATTAAAGGAGATTTCTTGTAACGGGACGCATTTTGTAGGTTCAAAATTCACAAAGTTCTTGGAAAGGTTAAAGATTAAACGAATTACTTCTTTAACATACCACCCGAGCATTAACGGGCAGGTGGAGTCAACCAACGAGGTAATTATTTAAAACCATAAAAAGAAGTTAGAAGATGCTAAAGGGAAAGTGGCCGGATGAACTACCGGGTGTTTTTTGGGCATATCGGACCATGGCGAAGTCGAGCATGGGTGAAACACCCTTTTTGCTAGTATACGAGTCGGAGGCTCTGATACCAGTGGAAGTAGGAGAACCGACCTTGAGGTTTTTCCGAGCAAATTAAAAAGCAAAAAATGAAGCGTTGCTGGTGAGGCTAGACTTGCTTGAAGAACACCGCGATCTGGCGTATTTGAGGATGGTAGCATAAAAGCAAATAATGTAAAGGTATTATAATAGCAGGGCAAACCTGTGATATTTTAAATTTGGAGATCTGGTTCTAAGGAAAGTTACTCAAAGAACTCAAGGAGTCAACGCTAGGAAGCTAGGACCAACATGGGAAGGACCTTATGATAAGTAGGGATTTAGACCGATTATTTGCTCTCTTTTACTTGCGATTTAGCTCAAAACTAATTAAAGGCATTCTCGAAAACTAACAAAATGTACTTACTTGCAGAAATATTGGGATATGACCTAAAGAAGTCAAAATCAACTCATAAAGGAGTCAAAAGTCAACAAGAATCAAAACAGGGCAAAAAGACCAGCAGTGCGGACCGCATAATTCTAGTGTGGCCGCAGAGAGGAGATTTAGAGAATGGTATTTGGGCAAGCTGAAGGAGTGCGTACTGCACTAAAATTGTGTGGCCGCGGAATATCAAGTGCGGCCGCACTCACTATTATGCGGTCCGCAGGAGTGAAGAATCAAAGAGTTGGATTCAAGTTCAAAATCAAGGAGTGTGGACCGCATTATTTTTATGCGGAAGAACAATCTGAAGCACGACCGCACTCATTTTTATGCGGACCGCAGAAACCCCAAAGTTCCAAGGCCAAAATTCCAAGAATGCGGACTGCACAATAATTGTGCGGCCGCAGAAGCTCAATGTGCGGACAACACCAGAATTATGCAGCCGCACAACCTCCGCAGGGGCAATTTTGACAGATATTTTTAGCTAAGTATAAATAGAACTTTTTGTCATTTCTAGGTAAAGTGACGTTGGATAAGAGCACCTGAGCCATTTTCTTTGCTATTTTGATGATTTTTGTACTAGATTAACATCTATACATTAGATTTTCTTTCTCTAATCAATTAATATGCATTTTATCTTAATTTCTTCTATGATTTCTGTACTTTTCATGAGTAGCTAAATCTTTAGCTAGGGTTGTGACCCAACCCTAGTGTGGGTATTTGATGGGTGTTTAATTTAGGTCTTATTATTTATTGGGTTAGTGATATTTAGCCTTGTTCATGATTGAACCCTAGAATCAATGGTTGCAAACATTGATTCATGCCTATTGACTTAGCCTCTACTTGAGAAAGAGAAACTAAGTCTAGAAAAACTTGGCTAACAAGAAATTGGGGTGAACTCAAGAAATTAATAGCCCCAATTAAAGGGTTAAACCTAGAGATGGTAATACCCGAGTTGAGCTAATATCACTTGTATTGTACAAATACCCAATTGGACTTGAGAAAGCCATATTGGGCAAAATCACTCAAACTAGCGAGAGGTATAGAGTGAGTACCCGGATGTAATTTCTACATCAAGACCCAACTAATCAAATTTTCCCTGAAGTTTACAACCCATTAGATAACCACCTAGGTAAAAGTCACGACCCTAGTCCCTTTTAATCATTTGAAAAACTCAAAACCAAAAATATTGTCCTTAGTTTTATACTTGAAAACAATAGAGTAAAGTAGAAGTAGAACACCAATCGAGCTTGTGGAAGTGTAATTGGAGCCAAAACTTGTAATTAACTTAGATATACACCTAATCCTATATTCTAACTCCCTGTGGATTCGATCCCGACCTTCGTTGGATTTATTATTGCATCGACTGCCTCACTACTTAATTGTGGTGTGGGTTTGGCCGAGATCACCTTACCGGATCTCAGCTATAACCGGTAAAGGCTAGTATGAACTCGAAAATCAGGTTGGAGTAAAGCTATTGAGCAACTGCAACGGACTTACCTCAAAAGGTATTATTGCTAAAGATCCTTGCTGGCACTGAAAGTATGTACTGCACTCTTTTTCCCTTCATTTAGTTTTTGTCCCATTTGGATTTTCTAGCAAGGTTTTTAACGAGGCAGTAACGCAAAGCATACTACGAAGGAAAGATCATCGACGAAGGTAACACCATCGATATTAAGGCACTAGGGGTTCCCCCCAAAAGATGGGATCGACGACCATGAGCACGTGTGGCAAACAGCTTGTGGATGGTTAAATAATCTTTAGTTCAACAGCAAATTTCGCCTCCCAAAACACAAAAAGATTATTTAACCATTCATAAGTTGTCTCCACTGATGAGGCGGCAGTATAAAGTATAAAACAAAGGGAAGGGCCATAGATGAATGCAAGAGTTCTAGTGTTTGAATCCTCATACTTAGAATTCGAACACTGAGGGAAGAATAATATATGTTACGGCACCAAGAGTGCCACTAAAATCGGGGACTATTAGAACCGGGATCAATGTCTCATCGGGACCGGGGGCTGCATGATCAGCTCCACTGAAATAAGTTGTACAAGTTAGCCACATGTATTGGCATATTTATTTACTTAAGCAGATGAATGTTTATGTTGAAGATAGAAGAAATAAATAAAAGTCCTTTTGATTTTATCCTATTTCTTGTCAAAATGATAAGTTATTTTATTTTTTTCATTTGAGAGTTAACAAAAACTCCAAATGTTGGTGTCGTAATGAACAAGAGACGTCCTCTTCAAGATCATCGTAAACATAAAGGCCCTCTCTTATGAAACCCTCATAGTAAAGGATAGGTTTCGGAGTGCTTATGCCCGGAATCAAAAGCTATCGGATGCAAAAACGTTCCCGAAACTTTATCAATTAAACGTAAAGAGGATATTTTTGCACAACACTAAAGCAAAAAGTTCTTTTATTCATTAAGGTGTCAAACTTAGTAAAAGCGTTATGGTATAATTACAAGAGATAAAGAAAAAATGTATACATTATTCTTTGCTACCAGAACCCGAAGGGAGAGAAGGGTCTTCATTCTCCCTGGTGGAAGAAGGTTGTTCTGCTGCCGCTTCGGAGCTTCATCCTCTTCAATCTCCCCTTCGATTCCTGAATACTCAGAACTAGTATTCAAGGAGTCAGTTGCAGTGGGCCGAGCAAGAAGATTCTCACGAGCAGTTAACTCCAGTTCCCAGGCCTTGGCAATGCAATCATCAATGTTGGCAATGACTCATTTGGCCTCTCCAAAGTCTTTCTCTTCATATGATACATGTCATAGGTCCTCTCATAGACGAGAGAATCTTTTTGGTCCTGAAGTTTTGATCAGTGCTTGTCAATTTTGGCCTGGAGCTCTTCTTTTTTAGCCTTCATTGCATTGAGTCGGGAATCAAGCTCAACATTGGTGGTTGAGTGAAGCCGGTTTTGCTCTATGACTCTCTTGAGCCTCTCTTCCATTTTGGCCCTCCTCTCCTCGGCAGCATTGGCCTCCTCAGTTTTGGAGCATAAGTTGGCCTTCAAGTTATTAACTTGTTCCTCGCAGGCAGACTTGCGCTCAGTAGCGGTGGTTACAACATCCAGAAGTTCGACCCACTTAGCCTCTCTGAGATCTTCATGCAATGGCAGCTTCTTGGAAGTGGGCCATTTTATCTTCTCGGTTTGCTGTAACCGAGCCTCAAGCTCGTTCATCTGTGCAACTTTTGCCTCCAGTACCGGGAGGCGTTCGGCGAGCTGATTGCTTTCAGGAAAACGTTGATCCCGCTCGAAATCAAGTTCTTGTTTATCCAGGACCAACCTTTGCAGGCCCTCAGAAGCAAGGAAGTTGGCCTAAAAAGGGATGGGACCAAGATTATTACTTCGAAACATAAATGGAAAAAAGGTAGGAAAAGGTGAGATTGTTACATGCACCGAGAAATGCATGATGTTCTTTATTAGGCACTCCACGGAAAGGGAGTCCATCTTCTTCTAGTCCTTCGCCGAAGCCAGCGGTTTCAGGTAATTAGCGAGCTCCACCAGCTTGGAGAGAATATGGTGCTCTTTCGAAACCAAAAGAGTAGCACTTCGCCTCCAATGAGGATCTTGAGAAGGAGTCGAGTACATGTTTCCCAAGTTCTCGTGGTTGGGAAATCGTAGAGGAGAATCATCCCTTACTTGCTCGACTAAAGCCGGTAGAAGAATAGCAGCCGGTGCTGGTGAAGAAGGGGCAGCTAGTGTCGGTGGATAAGGAGTTGTTGGTATGGACAGAGAAGAAACCGTTATGGTAGAAGGAGTGGTAGTAGTTGCTTTCTCAGAAGTTGATGGCAGAAGGAAGTCTGGGGCTGAGCTCCTCTGACCGGAGACGGCAACGGGGGTCGAAAAGCGAGAATCAGTATTCTCAACAACCAAGTCCATTTCCTCCTAAAGCGCCCGAACTTCTTCTGCTAGTGGGTTTTGGAGCTCCCCGGTTGAGCATCCGGTTGAGCTGATGAAGATATTTTTCTTCTTTGAAGGGAAGCCTCTACATCATTGGCTTCCTCTTCATCATCGAGGATCACTGTGGCTGGCTTGGTTGGTGATTTCTTTATTCTCTTCTCATGAGTCCCAATCGAAGAGGAACTTCTCCTCTTCAGTTTCTTATTTTTGGGTTGGGGACTCCGAGAGGAGGCATCTTCACCGGAGGCTCAAGTAGATCCATGAATCCTGTTTCATTTGAGGGTATTCTGCAACACCATCTCGGACTCCTCAGGGTTGTCAAGAGCGTCGACATCGGGGAACATGATAGAACCCCTAAAAAGTCCTATACAAACAAAAAGACAGTTAGAAAATTGTTCTTAAACTATTAAGATTGAGAGAAAGAGGAATTTTACTCACCATGGTTCTTAGCTCTCCACCCGAATTTGGGAGCCATTTCTTTCCGCCGTCAAAATTTCAGAGTTGTAATATCTAGAATTTTCTGAACCCATCGGTCCAGATAGTGAACCCGTGCTGGTTCCCAGCAAGTATCTGAAACCAAGGAAGTAAAGAAAATAAGCAAAGCAAGAAATTGTCTTTCTACAAAGAAAGGAAATGAATATCCAAAGATTTACGAAAATGATTCCACGATAAGAGAAAACTAGAGTTGTGGTCGGGATGATGCCCCTGGTAGCAATAACAACGAACCGCTTCATTCACCCACGGTTATTGCCGTCGTCTATACTAGTGAGAAGATCATGGTGACCACGCTTGCTGAAGTTTAACACTTTCCAACGGAAATTCTTAGGGGAGTAAAGATTCATCATATGTGCGAGAGTTAGGGTTTCCCCAATCTCGATGCATAACTAACGAAGGCAGGACAACGTACGCCATATGGATGGGCCTACGTGTACCAAGCAAACCTGGAACCGGTGAAAAAATTCCAGAATTATTGGGTCAAGTCCTTCACTCAACCCCAAGGTGAAGGGACCCAAAGTACAGGGGTATGTATAGAAATACATAAACCCCTCTCTAGAGTAGGTAACTCTTTCTACTCCATCTGAGGCAAGGATTTCGACATTGGAGCAGTTGCACTCCTCCTTCACCGCAGGGATGCTAGAAGGACAAATGGAGAAGGGTGTGATGACCCAACCGATTGTTTTGTATATTATAGCCCCGTTCCCCTATTTATTGCTTATTCTATGTTCATTTGTGGTTATGTGACTTGTCGGGGTGGTTGTTCTGGTTTCGGGGATATTTCAAAGTGAATTGGGACACTTAGTCCCAAGGTTGGAAGCTTAAGTTGAAAGAGTTGACCAGAGTTTGATTTTTGTGTAAACGACTCTGGAATGGGGTTTTGATGGTTCTGATAGCTTTTTATGGTGATTTTGGACTTAGTCGTATGTTCGTATTTGTATGTGGAGGTCCGTAAGTTGATTTGGTGCATTTTAGCGAAAGTTGGAAAGTTTAAGGTTTGGAAGGTTGAGGGGTTTGACCGAGAGTTGACTTTATTAATATCGGGTTTGGATTTCAGTTCCGGGAGTTGGAATAGGTCTGTTGTGTCATTTATGACTTGTGTGCAAAATTTGAGATCAATCGGAGTTGGTTTGATATGATTCGAATTAGTTTTAGAAGTTGAAAGTTCATTTGTTCATTAGGCTTGAATCGATGTGCGATTTGTGATTTTGGCATTCTTTGATATAATTTGAGGCTTCGAGCGAGTTCATATTATGTTTTACGACTTGTTGGTATGTTTGGTCGGGATCCTGGGTGCCTCAGGTGTCATTCAGATGGTTGGCGGATCATGATTTCGCTTAGAAGAGTTGGCTAGAATTTTCTATCACCTGATGCAATTGCACCTGTGATGGTATTACCGCACCTGTGAGGCCGCGGAAGTGGCAGCTTGAGCGCAGATGTGGAGGAAGGCTGGAAGCAGATGCGGGAGCCCGACCGCAGAAGCGGAGGGTCGGGAATTTAGTGGATTGCGCAGATCTGCATTTTGACCGCAAAAGTGGACTTTTGGGCGGTAGAAGTGGGATCACTGGGAAGGTTCTTATAAATGAGGGTTTGAGGTTTTTCTCCCATTTTTTGGAATTTTGGGACTCGGTCTTAGGCGATTTTTGGAGCATTTCTCATCCCAATTGAAGATGTAAGTGATGTTTATTCGATGTTGTTATTAGATATTCAGTACCTATTGATTATTACGCCTAATTTTCATGAATTTAAGATAGAATTTGGGGATTTTTTGGATTATGTAATTGGAGTGCGAAATTTGAGGATTCTTGTGGTCGAAATTGGATGGTTTTGGTATGGTTGGACTTGAAATTGAATGCGTGTTTGGAATTTGTGAATTTTGTCAGGTTTCGAGGTATGGGCCCGGGGTTAACTTTTTGATTTGAGTTAAAGATCTTAGTTTTATCTTTTGGAATCACTTCCTATGGCTTTGATTGATGGTATTGCGTTGTTTTGGCTAGATTTGAGTCGTCCGGAGGTCGATACGTACGGGAAGGGCTTGTAAGCGGAGTGATTTAGCTTGCTTGAGGTAAGTATCTTATCTAAACTTGGTTGAGGCACTAGTTGCCTAAATTATTTGTGATAGCTACGTGCTATGAGTGGCGCATATGTGTGGGGTTGAACCCATATGCGTGCACTGGGGTACTATTTCCATGCTCGGTGCTTAGGCTATCACACGCCCTGAAATGATTGCTAAGCTTCAAGTTGAGATGTTTCTCCTATTTGTACCCCTCTGTGAGCTATTTGTACCAAAGTTGAGATTTCGTTGAGGTTATTCTTCCGATTGAACATGATAAACTACTATTTCTTGATGAAAATTATTTGTTTTAGCTGTGATAGCACACATTGGACATGCCTACACTATAGCATGTTAGTTATACCAGTCCAGGAGTATGAAACTTGATAATCATTGATCATGTACATATATTCCCACATATTTGCTTTCTCTTTATTATGAGCTGGAATGGTAGCCTATGACCACGCCGGGCGGATTGTGATTATTGGCACGTGAGTTGTCCGTGTGGTTGATACTATTGGCACGTGAGTTATCCGTGCACCACGTGAGTTGTCCGTGCAGATCCAGTTATTGATATTATTAGCACGTGAGTTATCCATGTAGCACGTGAGATGTCTGTACAGCACGTGAGTTGTCCGTGCAGTGTGTGAATATGGATCCATCCCCCTAGGGTCATCCTCTCATGTTTCTCTCTTAATGGTGTACACGCGGTTATTGAGAAAATCTGATTAGTGGTTTGGTACGGATGTGGAAAGGTTGAGAAAAGTATGGCCAGTGTTGTTTTGGAATTGAATTTCATCTTTACATGCAACTTCCATAGTTTACTATCTGATTTATCTGCATATCATCTTATATGTTGTACCAGTGACTGAACAGAGATTTGAGTAATTGTACACATACACACAGAGATAGTCCCTTCAGTACCTTGTACTTGATCACATTATTGTTCTATACTTGTTGGATTTATGAACCTATACAAGTTATAGCAGGTATCATTTATAATTCTTACTTTTTTACCTCGCCGATGTTAATTACGATACTTATTGAATACATTGGGTCAATTGTACTCATATTACACTCTCCAATTAATTGTGAAGATCCAGGTGTGAGGACCAGTTATCAGCGGTAGATTTGCTTGTTGGACTGAGCTTCGAGAGGCGAGGTAAATTTGCATTCTTGGCCGCAGTTTTGACTTGTCTTTTCTTATGTACTGTTGTTTCGGTTCAAACAATATTATTATTTAGTTTCAGACTTGTATTCGGTTATAGAGCTCATGACTCTGTATTTACCAGTTTCTGAGGGATTTACCTTATATTAGCAGTATTTCACTATATTGAGATTTCAGACTTATACTATTTTCTAAGAATTACGTTGTTCTGGTTCTTTATTGTTATGTTTTGGCTTGCCTAGCCGGTGTGTTAGGAGCCATCATGACGGGTTAGAATTTTGTGTCGTGACAGAGGGGTACCTACGAACTGGCCAAAACCTACTGCCTTGGGAATTTGCAGGTGCGTTTTGCTCTTGAAGATCGGGTGCAGTACTAAGATGGAGTGGTATGATGGTGTTTACGGTTAGAGGTTCAGACTCAACGTCAACCTCTTTATCTTTGTTTTCCTTTGGGCCTCTATCAAAGAGAAGACCACTGTTTCCAAAGTTAGTAGTTTAAGAAGACATGGTGGTAAAAGATTAGTGAAGAGATTCTTGCTGAGAAAGTTAAATTTTCTAAGGAAACTCAGAAAGGGAGAAAAGGTTGTGAAAGTAGTGAAAGTGAAGAAGTAAAAATGATGAGAAGTAGAGAAGTTATAGACAAAAATATCGTGGTCATGATTACCTCAAAAATCGGCAAAAATACTTGCTGAATCACAGGGCAACACGTGTTCGGAGTATTAAATGCGATGAGACGTGCATCCATTCAAGTGTCAGAGACCGTTCCGGAACTTTCTCACCAAGAAAAGAATTCTCATCTACTTCCCGGTAACACTGAGTAGTGTCACCAAAAAATAGGGGGACTATCTGTATGTGATAAAATCGGTTGATAACAAGTGGTCAAATGGCAAGATGACATGTGGAACTGAGGACAGACAAAAGATGAGTCAACAAATAACCGGTACCGGGTACGAAGGGTGTAACTGGTACGGGATGGATCCCGAAGGAAACATAACAGATAATAAAGATTCAAAGGTTTGACATCATGTAGCATTTAATGAGCAGCCATTACAAAGAATATCTGCATTCAAAGCCAGTCGTTATGAACCTATCAATGACGTTTTTATTCTCATTCAAGAGGAGCTTGATTTTAGGATCTTGTCCCTGTAAGTGGGGGCTATAAATAGCAAGATTAGCAACCATTTGTAAGGGATAAAAATATTCTAAACACAAAAGATATAATCTACTATTTTATGCTCGGTCCAAATAATTTTATCATTGCTTTATCATTGCTTTTACTTTTGCTCTCGGAAAGACCAAGTTCCGAATTAGGCTTGTTACCTCCTTTAATTTGAGTCGTTAATGTTATTTTTGTTCCTATTTCTTTATCATTTATGGATCAAATCAATTTATTTGTCTATAAACCACGCTATAAATTCAATAGTACCGTTTTACTGGTAAACACATGCATAAATAAAATTTCAGTTGAGCGGCTAATAATGGACAAAAACAAAAAAGAAACATATATCCTCATTAATTATATCTCAAACATGTATAAACGACAACATAAAAGAAGATTGTAATATAAGGATTATAGTTTATCTCATAAAAGGATAAACGGCATAATGAGAAATACGTATGTCAAATTTATGAACAATTAATACTACTAACTATAGTATTTAGTTCACGGAAAGAAAAGGAAAGAGACTACGGTTCACGAAGTCCCAACCAAAAATGATACTACTACCCTGGTCGAGTTCTCAGCACAAGATATATCTTTATTCTTTTGCTTAACACTAATGAAATCTTTAAAGATAATATATATATATATATATATATATATATATATATATATATATGTGTGTGTGTGTGTGTGTGTGCTCTTTATATAGACAAAA
>AWOL01S0015744.1:0-21756 GCA_000715115.1 Nicotiana otophora | reverse complement strand
GGGGGGGGGGGGGGGGGGGGAGGATAATTATAAACAAATTGTTTGAGTGGTATAAGGTAAGCTTAGTTCATTTTGATGCCCTATATATTAGGATTTCCTGTGTAATCTTTCAAATAAGGAAAATTTTAATAAGTTACGCTTTAGTTAATTTTAAAGTGCTAAATAATGATTGTTTTGTTTAGTGTAAACTCTATTTTAAAAGGATAAAAAGATGAACGACATTTCGCTAATGGTTTTCGTACTTTTAATATAGTATAGACTAATATTAATAAAATATTTTAAAAGTTTTAATTAAAGTTATACAATTGAGTGATAAATAACGGTAAATTTCTCTCTCATTTAATTAAATGATCAGCATTATCAAATCTACTTTTTTCTCCTCTATAAACACTCATATTATTTTTATGTTTTTAATGATTTCACTTTCTAGTTTTAATTCAGTTTCTGTGTATTGGCTATTTCTTTTCACCATAGTTTATTATTCCCCATCCATTAGAAAGCAATTATTTTTTGTTCATCTTTTTAAGAGAAATCCCCAAATATAATGGGGCGCAAAGTTTGAAAGTCGACAGATTATCGCCGTGCCCCCTCTACCTTATTCCACTTAATTAATGTCATATTTTCATTCACGACAGAGTTTCAAACCGTGACGTGCACCTAATTCACACACCACACATTGTATATTTATCGCTAGGCCAAAATCCTAAAAGTTTGCTTTGTATCCCATTATTATATAGATTTTATAAAAGAAATTTAAAGAACTTTTAATATGTTTTGACTTTAGGTCACAAATCTGTTGAGCCGCCCGGATAAATGGCCCAACTCACAACTTCTAAGGCTATCAGAGTAGCAACAAAGAAAGAGACGTAAACGTAAACGTCAGAGTTGAGACCAAAAATCAAGGGGAGGTTTGAAAACGCGTCTCTCTCATTGTTCACGACTGCATCCCTAACGCGGATAAGATATCCCCGCCTCTCCCTATTACGTTCCGAATACGACATTCCGTCGTCAAATGTAAAATGGTATTTTTGGTGTTCGGCTTTACTCTTTTCCTTTCGGCGCCTAGCTAAAAGGGCTACAGCCTTCCTCCTTTTTTGCCTTTGCTTCTTAACGTGGCCTCCCTCAGCAAACATTATTTTGTATGAAAATTTCGTTAGTAAGCAGTTAATCAACTACTCCATCCATTTCACTTTATCTGAGTAATAATTTTCTTAATTCGGTTCGAAAAAATGACAACTTTTTTTAAAAGTAATTTAACTTAATTTTTTATTTTATTCTTAATGAATTTTTTTTATAATTACATAAATATTAGCATATTTAAGACTACAAATTTTAAAAGTATTATACAGCTACAAAAATTTATGATACATTTTAAATCACAAATTTTAAAATGTTCATTTCTTTCTTAAATTTTATGCAAATAAACTATATGTCACATAAATAAAACGAGTGGATATATATTTCCTTTTGGTTTGATATTTAATCATCTATACAATTTTTTTTATTTATTTTTTAAGTCCAATGTACAGTTAAACATCATCATATAAATGAAACGCTATATATTATTTTTTATAAAAGACAACCCTAAGAAAAAGAACATTGATCTACGATTTTTCGGAATTGAACACCTGACTTATCTAGAAAGAAAATCAGTCAATTTCTCAGATGTTGTAAAAACTGATCTCTCTCTCACTTAATTCTCTTTTACGTGTTGTTTATGGTTGAATAAAACAGTTTATTCAAGAGAGGATTAATTGTTCTAACTGAAAAGACTTCTTTTATATATTTCATATACCCCATAAAGTAGGTAATAATTAAGTAAACAACTAGTTAAATAAATAGACCACAAAAATAAATGTAGCTTTTATAAAGCCTTACCACATGAGCAATGCCTTTTAAAATATTAAAAAAAATGAGCCACGCCTTACGTGTCCTGTCTTTATTCTCTTCAACAACTCCACTTGTATACTTCCTCCTATTGTTCCTAGCTAGTTCCTTCCCCACGCCACCCCCAAACCCCCGGAAACAAAAAACTCCCCAATCCCAACAACTATATATAGACACACGGACACAGACAGAGACACACAAAATATCAAAAAAGTATCTCCTATAGCTATATACAGTAGTAGTTTACATATTTTCCAATTAAGAAGAATATATCATATCTTCAATTGATCTTTAGCTTGTTCTTATCTTCATCTTTTCAACATGAATAGCTACAACCAAAACCAGGCTCAAGGTGCGCTTAATTTTCCCCTATAATATAATTTATGTTCTTATATATGGGTGTTAACTTAATTATGTTTGTTTGATGAAGATTATAATATATTTTCTTTTTGTATATTTGCAGCAACTGCCTACCCTCAACAGCAGCAACCACAGGGAGGTGCTTTAGTGGCTCCACCACCACCGGCTGGTTATCCAACCAGAGATGTTGAAGGTGATTCCTCTGTTCCTGTCACTACTCAATCCAGAGGTGATGGCTTCTGGAAAGGCTGGTTAGTTTTCTCTAAAACCCCCCCAATTTTACTTTTCTGTTTTTATCTTGTATCCGTTAATGAAATTTGTTTGGTTTCCAATACTCATAAATAAATAATTAGGGATACCTTAAAGTTGAATAAATTTAAAGAAGAAAACCCTTGTAGAGGAGTCAAGATAAAATTGGGTTATGTGATACAAAAGTTTTTGAATTGTCCGGAAGATTAATTGTTTAATGTACATTACAAATGTTCTTTTTAGCTATGTGCCTTTTTTCACAAAAGATTGTTAAATAAAATACAAATGATTAGTAAATTAAGAAAAGGGTAATCCAGTGGATAAAGCATCTCGCTTTTAGGGGCCGCACCCCAAGGGATGTGACATAAGCAGCTTACCCTGATGTATGTATTAGTGATTGATTCTACAATTCAAACACGTGACTTATAGGTTTGGGGAAGGGCCGCATTCCAAGAGGAAGTAATGTAGGCAGCTTACCCTAATGCGATTCTATGACTCGAACATGTAGAGACATGGAGATAACTTGACGGTTGGTCCAAAGTTTCCCCTCAATTAGTAAATTAGACAAAATATTTTTATCAAATGATTTCTTTCTATTCAAATTGCAACTAACCATAGATCATTTTCCTCGAAATTGCTCAATCTATAGTCCTTTCTTTTGCAAGAAGGCTTTTCCACAATGAGGTCAAAGAAAGAAGATAAGAAATGATTCATATTCTCTTTTCATGTCAACAACCCTATCTTGAATCAAAAGATCTTTATAATATGCACCAAGTTGATTTTCACGGGCGATTAAAGTAATAGAGCTTTAGCCAGAGGGAAAGCAGAATTATTAGTATTATGTCATTTTCAACTATTAAAGCCCAGGGGAACGCTTATTTCTTAAGTCTCTCTTTCCTTCCTCTCTCAATTCTGATTGATTAGCTTTTTTCTTAGCACAGCTTGTAATGTAGTACTAACTTTTTTTGTGCGTTTGTTGCAGTTGTGCTGCCTTGTGTTGCTGCTGTGTCTTGGATGCTTGTTTTTAACGAGTGACGCCAGCTTAATTCCCTCTGTGTGGATTTACGTTTATTCGTTGTAACGTTATGTTTATAAATATCCTTGTTGGCTTTTCCAAATTTCTTGATGATGTAAAAGAGGGTGCGATTTGTATTTTGGAATTTGATTCTATATTCCTTTGATGACATTCGTTAAACATGTGTTTGAGATATTGTTAATTAATTAATATTCTTGGTTGTTTAGTGCTCAACTGCTTGCCAATTGTCTTAATTGTCACGTCATTGTGATTGTCACAAAAGGGATGTTGCCACCCCTTGATAGCAACTGGTTAGGTCAAGTAGGCCAATTGGCCAAACGAAAATGTGTCACGCATTTTATGCTTAATTTAATCAACCCATACTGGTGCTGACTATTTTTAGGTTGTTGGACTAATTTTAGAGCGATTTGATTAGAAGGATTGAAACAATAGATTAGTATAAAATGGTATCAGATAATATGAAGTTTGTCTAGAGGTATAAGAAAAATTAATTACTGTATAACTTTGTATACGGGTGAAACCGGGGATAACATATACCCCAATTTCCGGTGGGTCAAACGAAGCAAGGGTATGATTAAACGGGATCGGAGTTGAAGCTGAGAACTTCTTGTACCAAGGCCCGAATAAAATCCTCGCCATCGGACTTGATAAAACGACACACCCCGGACCTGAGATGGGTTCTGAGACTTCGGGAAGCGCATGAACGGTTGCACACAGCTAACGGAGGGCCGTGATATCCGCGTCCAACCGGATACCACGGCGCAAATCTTGCTCAATGTCAGTAACGGATCAGTAACTAACGAGAAAGGAAGATTTTTACCTTTTTTTTTAGACTTGAACTAGGGGTGAAACTCTCCTACTATGTAAAGGGGTAGCTTTTATTTCAATAGGACACATTGTAACACGCATATCAAGGCATACAAACTTATTTCTCAGCTTTCTAGCTATAGCAAAGTCTTTACTTTACTTTTGTTCTTTATTCTTAATTGGTTTCGAATCTAGGATCCAACAGAGGGCAGAAACTATTGCCAATCCAAGTTTGAGTTAGGCCATAACGTTACGACTGGTTTGATTATTCATCGTGTATTTAACTTATTTATCTAATATTCTTGATCATTTGTGTTGAATCAATTAACATATCTTTAAAATCGTGTAAAAATTCAATTGTTATCTGTTTTAAAGGTAAACAAACTTATGAGACGTTTTTGTTCTTTTTTTCTTTTTTCTTTCATATACCTTATACAACATATGGTATGGCATATAAAGAAAATATTTCCTGTAGTATTTGACTAGCGGTATTAAACTAAATAATTAATATTTTATTAAGTTATGTGAAAATAGTTTATGCAGGATTGAATGAGGAATAAGAATATGCTCCACTAATAAGAGTAAATTATTTGATATAATACTCAAAATTTGAAATAAGTTAAAGCAAATTTAACTGAAAACAAGTGTTTTAAAAGGACGTGTTTAAAATAGTAAGCATGACTGATTATTTGCTAAGGCAACTCATAGCTTTTAATGACCAATATGTCACAAGTAAAATATCACTCATTAAAAAATTATAAAGACAAATGCGACAAGTATACTGGTAAAGAAAAACTTAACTAAATCATAAGGCCAAACCGCCAAAACATTTGCAAAGCTAACCTCAGATTTTTTAAAAACCAACATAAATGAAAACTCCGGATTTTAAATATGCTTATGGAAAAGGGAATGAGTTTAGAACGAAATACAAATAGTTGCACATAACTTCAGAATGGAATCAAATGCTTACAAAATAATTTTAATACTAGAATAGACTCAAATAGACTAAAAACAATTAGGTACTAACTTTCAGCAAATCTAGAATAGCTTAGCCCTTTTATTAGTTACCACTAACATGTCAAACCTTTTATAAGTTTGAGCATTGAGTTACAAAAGACTCGGTTTACTTTAAAAGTCCAACTACTCATAAGTAATAAAGATTGGCAAAGAAAATATAAGTTTAGTATATATTACTTATATGCAATAGCTAGCTGTAAGATTGGAATTGACATCTAATCATATAAGTAAAACTTTCAAAGAAGCATTTAGCACACAATATCCCCATCCCAAGCAGTGATCTCTTCGTCACTATTACAAAGTAGTTCGTCCCCTATTTAGCACACAATATCCCCATCCCAAGCAGGGTTCTGTCACTGTTACACAGAGAGAGTCTATGACACTTATTGAGTACCGTTGTACTGTACTCGGCCCTTAGGGGCTCCTCTTCAGGGTTCGCTTACTTTACATATTTCAAGATGAGGTGTGGTTCGTGATGAATGAATGAGTCTAGGATGACTCTCTTTCCGAAATGTATGGTGAGGCACCACTTCTATTCCGTGATAGCTATCATGTTGATCTTACTTTCTTTGGTTAGAGTTATCCCAAGTCTTTATTTATTCTCATTTCTTAAAGATTCCATAGACTATTAGTATTCTTTTGGGGTTGTAATTAATGGTTATTCACATAGCATGAAATGAAAGAAATATTGTTATCCTTATGTATTTCTAGTTATTGAAAATGATGTATTTAAAGATTATGTATGATTTTAATTATTTAAAATTATTATGTTAAAAAGGCTTCTGCATACATTTATTGGGCATATAGATGGATATTCTAGTATGGGTTAGTCACCCGAGTTGGGTAGTGTGTCGGGTGCCGATCATGTAGTTTTGGGTCATGACAAACTTGATGTCATAGCATTAGGTTCTAATTTGAGTCATGGGCAGCTACGGAATCGTGTCCAGCGGAGTTATCCTTATTGGTGTGTTGCGCATCACACCCATATCGGGAAGTCTACATGGATATTGTAGGATTGTCTCATTCCTTTCTTTCTACTCTAGATCGTACGTTAAAGCTTGAACAAAGGAGAAAATTATCGTTTTGTATCAAAATTCCGACGTGATTTACGAAGGAGAGTGTTGAGTAAGTAATGGCCCTAGCTACTAAAGGATTATCCAAGAAAGTGTTTGGTGACTCTTAATTTAAACATAATAGCCAAGATTGGGAGTGAAATAAAATGGGTTCAAATCGAATGTTGCTATAATGAATTGTAGTTGTTAGCCAAGACCTAATGACTTTTTGAAGGAAGATAAGACGAGAAACCCATTGATTGTTGTTGTGATGTATCGGAAATGATAAAAAGTTTGTGCTACCGAAAAGAATAATCGCACCTTAGGAGGGCATGATCCTAGTATATAGTTGGAATTGCTCGAGGAGAAGGATAGTCATGTGATATGATGGCTACCATCATGAAAGACAAGTATAATATAAAGAATTAAAGTTCAGTCGGGTAAATATCATAGTTTCGAGTTAACTAAAGGAGTTCGTATCCGAAAATTTTTATGATTGGATATTGAAAGTTGATGTGGATAAGTTGGATACTTGATATAAAAGGTTGTAGTAAATATCATGTCACATGAGCTAGCAAACGACATATGTAGAGTATCAAAATGCATTTTCATGTGATCAAGGCAACCTGAATGACATTAATTATTAATAACGAAGGTGGATATACATGGCAATAATATAAAGAAGCTTGAATGAATAAGTAAAATACGTGCTAAGGTACAAAGTGTACAAAAGGCATAACCTTTTAGGTTGAAGGAGTAACAAGAATTGTCTAGAAAGGCAAGTCATCATGAATGGGCAACATTAAATTTGTTTAGACGAGGTATATCTCATTTTAATGTAAATATATTCATGGAAGATAAATTTTATGAGAATATTCCCTAGAACCCTCGTAAGTGAGTCAATAGAGCAGTTGAATATCCATTGATGGAAAAAGAATAGGGAATGTAAAGGGGTTGAATGTATTGAATAATGTACGAGGGAAGGTTAATACTTTTGATGGGTTGTAAATATTACATGAACGAGTTAAATCTAAAGAGTTGGAGAACAATAGTGGTACTGGAGGCCAAAGGTTTTCAAATGTTTCAAAGATATGTGATTATGTCTCATGCATCCTAAGGATGTTGTGTTAGGAATGAGGATAAAGAGTACCTTATTAGAAACAAAGGTGCTCATTGTGTAGTCACATGTTAAATTCCATGGGTAGTAGGGTATGCTCCGAAAATTTACATATGTGGACGTGGTTTGAAAATCTATATGGAATCTAAATATAGATCCTTAGTGCCTTGAATTTTATTATTGTGAGAACAAGACTTACTATGAAACATTGCACGAAGATGGTATACAAATGTTTTATGAAGAACTCGTACTTGTTAAAAGTGGTTGGAAATGGACTTAGAGGCCTAATGGAGTCGTACTTATGGAACATATTTATTTGAGCACAGACCATAGAGTACGACATAAGAGGGATGCAAGGATAATACATATATACATAAAGAGTAATGTGTTAATCATGTTATTATGATACGGGGAGAGGAGGATGACACTTATCAACATCACTTGTGGTTAAGAAGTGTGGTGGCACTTAAAAAGTGAAGGAACCAAGAGAGCTCTGATGAGCATAGCGATTCCATTCTATTATCACAATTAGAATGTAATACAAGTGTGATAATGAGGATATGAGTCAAGTTTTGTCGGGAGTGGAAATTGTAAGATGAGATTCCTAGTTGGGAACTAAATGACCATTAACACCGGGGTAGATATGTAAGTGTACAAGACAAGTTTACTTGTGGTATAAAGACTTTGTACAGTCTGCATACGATAGGTAAAGGCTTGAGAAGCTACCTACTCCTAAGTGGGGGAGAGTCAGGCATTTAATTTATTCATAAGGTGATGGGGGTAAAAGAAAAATCTTCGAGAAGAATACAAAGTGTAAGAGCAATGAAGGATGTTGCACTGGGGCTACGAGTTTGTTGTAAATGAAGAAGGTATGGTACATTTGTTATGGAAGTTAAAGAGATAGATCACCATTGTTTAGACAAGTTGTTAATGAACGAACAAATGGCTCGAATGATTTCTAGAAGTTTGGATTAGGTATGAGTCGACTTGAATACTTGAATACCAGCTCCAAAAGAATAAAAAAAAGTTATATATGCACACTTCACGCGAGAGGATATGGGGAAAGACTTTTTTCTAGTGTATTTGCTAAATAATATATGGATAATATAAGCTAGGAGATGATCCTTAAGTGAAAGAAATGATACTAAAAGAGAATGCTAATCTTTAAAGAATATGAGTATCATCGAGGTTGCATCAATAACCAAGTGTTGAAGGTCTACGAGTTGTGGTAATTTTGTAATGATAAGAATTTCTAAAAGAAATAAAACGAAAAGACAGACTTTGGTATTAAAAATTTGATAGTCAGAGCATGTCACAAGCTTGGTAATAGTGGGAATGAATATTTTTCTACGAAGTGGACTTACTAGTTATGTGAGTAGTAAGTTGGGATTTGAAGGCTCTCCAATTGTGATCGCCATAAAGATGAGGAGATAAACTACATGTCATGAGTACCAATAGGGTAAGATAATACCATGCAAGACTTATAGAGGAATGAATAAATGTACTAGACCGATACAGATGATTTTAAGTTGAAAGAGTCTTGATAGATGGATAGTGTTGGGGAATAACATATGTAAGATGAGGCATGATGTTGAAATGTTGCTTATGAGAATAATTAGAAAATAGAATCTTCACCCATTATGAAAAATTCTTATGTATGAATTTGTTCAAAAAGTTTGAAAATGGAGAATATAGGGATGAAAATAAATTTATAACATATCAAGAATAAAGTTATTATTTGAATGAACATCGCCAAAAATGTGGGTTAGTGTCACGACCCAAAATCCCAACCTATAATGATGGCGCCTATCGAGGTACTAGGCAAGCCGACATTTAAAATATTTCCAACACTTTTAACAGAAAACGAATAAAAGCAGTTTAAACAATAAAAGTTCTCATAACGGGATAGAAACCCAAAACACAACGCGGAAGTTCCCAACTATCGGGGTGTCACAGAGTACATGAGCATCTATACATCACAAGTCTGGAAAATAATGTTTATGATAGTCTAAAACTAAATACAATATGTGGAAAGATACGGAAGGATAGAAAAAGGTCTGCGAAATGCCAAGCAGCTACCTCGATAGTCTCCGAAAATCCGAACTCCACAACTCAGCAACTGCCGTGACCAGAAGCACCCGGATCTGCACACAAGGTGCAGGGTGTAGCGTGAATACAAACAACTCAATAAGTAACAAATCTAATCTTTGGATTGAAAAGTAGTGACAAACTCAGTAGGTTATTTAATCTAATCTTTGGATTGAAAGGTAGTGACGAACTCAGTAGGTACAGTTCAACATAGAAATAACAGTACAGGATTGTAGGCATGCTTCCAAGTTCAGTAGTTAAACTCAATTCAAGTAAAATAGATCAAATTCTAAATGATATGAGGAGTATGACCTCGCTACATCTACATGCCAACACACATGTTGTATGCAATGCACCACACTGAAAGTCTCGTGTACTCACACTCTCAGAATACTCAATCGTTCAGTATTGTATATGGCCAATTCAAACCAGGAAAGCTCCATCCTATATATATATATATATATCGACTGACAGTCAATCACTTAGTACTGTATAAGGCCAATCCAGCCCAGGGGAAGATCCATCCTCGAATATAAATGATTCGGATAAGATCCATATCCAGGGAAGATCCATCCCTTAAAATAATCAGCTGCGCTCTTTGGAGTGTGTACAAACTCCGGAGGGGCTCCTTCATCCCAAGCGCTATAATAGGCCAGATTCAGGCATAAATCAATAAAAATGTTGCGGCGTGCAGTCCGATCCCATATCGTCACTCTTAATCAGGCCCTCGGCCTCACCCAGTCACTAATCTCTCTAGTCTCTGTCTCTCTCTCTCTCGGACTCACAATCTCGTGAAACTAGCCCAAATGATATTATGACATAGTAATAAATAGCAACAGAGACTGAGAAATGATATGTAATGAATAAATATGACTGAGTACGAAATATCAATGTAATCAATAAGTCAACAGCAAGGAAACGACCATTATGGGTCTCAACAGTACCAGCAATTGCCTAAACATGATTTCTAGCATGATTGACAGCTCAATTACTTTATCGCATAATAAAAATACGGATATCAACAAGATCAATCCACTATACAGTTTCATAGAAACGACCAGGTCACAGTGCACGCCCACACACCCGTCACTTAGCATGTGCGTCACCTCAAAACCAACCGTATAACACATAACTCAGGGTTTTGAACCCTCAAAGCCAAGTTTAGAAGTGTTACTTACCTTAATCCGAGCAAATCTCTACTCCAACACATCTTTGCCTTGCGAAACAACCTTGGAATGCCTCGAATCTTGCCATAAACAATTCAATATAATCAATACGGGCTAAAGGAATCAATTCCAGAAGAAAAATACTAGGTTATTAGTCAAAAGTCAAAAATCGACTCAAAAGCCGGCCCCGGGCCCACGTCTCAAAATCTATTAAAAGTCACAAAACCTGAAATTTCATTCAACCACGAGTCCAACCATACTAAAATTATCAAAATCTGAAACCAAATCGTCACCCACATTCCCAAATCAAACTCTCTAAATCCCTAGCCTCAAACTCTCAATTTACACCTTAAATACACGCCAACTAGGTAGAAAACTCCATGGGAAAGCAAGATTATTGATCAAATATGAGCACAAGGGACTTACCTCAAGAATCCCCTCGAAAACCCTCTCAAGAATCGCCCAAACTCGTGCTTAGAATGTTTGAAATGAAGCTAAAATCACGAACCCTTGTTTTAATAATCAGCTCAGGCTTTCCGCCTCTGCGAACACTTAACCGCATCAGCGGTGTCACAGAAGCGACATCACACACGCATCTATGGCTCATTCCGCTCCTGCAGTCCCTCACTCCGCTTTTGCGGTCTCGCTTCTTGTCACGACCCAAAAATACCACCACGGGCGTCGTGATGGCACCTAGTCTCTAAGAGTAGATAAGCCGATTACAATTACATTTCGAGTCAATTTTTGTTTTAACATATAATTTAATACAAGTGTCGAAACCAACAGCGGAAATAATAATAACAACCTCTCAAGACTGGTAATACTGAGTCACAAACTCTAACTGAATACATGTAAAGATCTCAAGGATCGAATATACAATATTGTTCGAATAAGAGTTGACAGTACAATAAAATGGAAAAACTCCAAGAGACTGCGACGACCAAGCAACTCTACCTTGAATCCTTGCGATCACACTCTAATATCTGCCCAAATCTGATATCTCAAATACATGGCTCGGCACAAAAATATGCAGAAGTGTAGTATGAGTACACCACAATCGATACCCAGTAAGTATCAAGACTAACCTTAGTGGAGTAGTGATGAGGTGCAGTCAAGACACTCACTAGTCAAATAAACTGTGCAATATAGCATACAAAAATAATAGAAAACAAGTCAGTGATAGCAACAACAACCAACTAGTGATATAAACAGCAAGGAAGAAAGAACACCATAAATTTTGCCCAAACGAGTAATGAACACAGCACAATCAATTAATCAAGTCCTTCAAAATATATATCTTTTATCTATAAGTTTTTCGAATAGAAATCCTTTCAATTAAATATCTTACGAATATAATTCTTTCAAATAAATATCTCCGAATATAATTCTTCAAATAAAATATTTCGAATATAATTCCTTCAAATAAAAGCGTTCGAAAATAAATTCCTTTCAAGTAAAAATATACGAATATAATTCTTACAAATAAATCTTGCGAATATAATTCGTTCAAATAAATATCTTCGAATATAATTCTTAAAAACAATCTTTCGAATATAATTCCTTTCAAGTAAAAGTCACCATGTGACGCCTCATTTCATAATCACAAAAATTACGGGTCTCATTCCCATATTTTTACGGCACCTCGTGCCCATATCTCTATCACAACTGCACGAACAACTCACGCGGCAGAATACAAACTAATATAATGAATGACTGAGGAGGGAACAACACAACAAATAGAGGTAAACAACGGGAGCGCCCCCGAGGTACCGCCTCGTAGTCCCAAAAGTAAATATGCAATAGTAAGAGGATCTCCCGAGGAACCGCCTCGTAGTCCCAAAAGTAAATATGCAATACAGGGGAATCTCCCAAATAACCGCCTCGTAGTCCCAAAAGTAAATATGCAATATAGGAGGATCTCCCGAGGAACCACCTCGTAGTCCCAAAAGTAAATATGCAATACAGGGGGATCTCCCGTGGAACCGCCTCATAGTCCCAAAAGTAAATATACAATACAAGGGAATCTCTCAATAAACCACCTTGTAGTCCCAAAAGTAAATATGTAATACATAGAGATCTCTCGAGGAATCACCTCGTAGTCCCAAAGTAAATATGCAATCGCAAAGATGGAAAAATAACTCAGCAAGAACGACCGTTTCTTAAATCCAAATTTTTGATAAATATAATAATGTCTCAATTTAAACTTATTTAATAAATTATTTGCAGATGGAAAAATCCATAATATAATAATTTTTAGGACATGTCAACTCAACAAGCACACGAAATTCACATGAAAATCAAAGTAGCAATCACACCAAATTATCATATAAAATAAATTTGACAACCAAATAATAAGACATGACAAATAAAGATTAATAAGTTCCAGCAATTTTCAATGTAATACATAAAAATGCCTAAGACTTTAAACCAATAAAATTTGCACAAATATAAGCCCGAGTACGTACTCATCACCTCGCGTACACGGATTTCACATTACACAAATGGCACATACGACTCAATGCCTAAAGAGTAATTTCCCCACTCAAGGTTAGGCAAGATACTTACCTTTTTGAATTTATGCAGATATTCCAAAATAGCCTTCTTGTTTGAATTGGCCTCAAGACAACTCAAATCTATCCAAATTAATTGTATATCTTCATTAAAATTTATCGAAAATAATTTCGGATAATAAAACTTTAACTTAAAATTTTATTCTAAAAAGTCAACGCGGGGTCCGCCTCTTGTAACCCGACAGAAGTTTTAGAAAATCCGAACAACCATTCTGATACGAGTTCAACCATACCAATTTTATCGAATTCCGATAACGAATCGACTTTCAAATCCTCAATTTAAGGTATATAAAATTTCTACCATTTTCAACCCAATTCACTAATTTGATGATAAACACAACAATAGATTCATGTATTTTAACCAAAATCGAGTTAGGAATTCTTACCCCAATGTTTTCCTTGAAAGACTCTCTAAAAATCGCCTCAGCTGAGCTTCTTTCATCCAAAAATAGAAGAATGAGACGAAGTCTCATTTTTGGACTTTATTCTACTGCCTGGGGGTTTGTTCTTCGCGTTCGAGACCCTCCCCTCGCGTTCGCGATGAAAACATTTCTCAACAACCATTTCCAAACTCTTTTCCGACATTGTCTAGTAGAATAGTCATAACATTTGGTACAGAGTTCCAAATGACAAATGGTTTAACTCTCTGAAAACTATACATCAAGGGCTACAACTTTAATGTTTTGATCATTTCCCAATTATTTATAAATTGCGAGATATAAGCTTCCAAAGTCAGCCTTGTGCAACAAAAATTTCTTCTTCACGATTTTCAAACTCTTCCCGGACAGCCTATAGTGTATCCATCATAACCTTTTGTACACAACTTCAAATTCCAAACTTTTTGATTTTTGAAATACTAGACACAAAGGACTACAACTTTCATTTTTAGATCATCTTCAAATTCCTTATAGATTGCAAGATATAAGCTTTCGAAATTGGGTAACGGACAGTAGGATTTCCTTCTTCGCAAACGCGAGAGTCTCTTCGCGAACGCGGAGAACAAAATCTCAGAAGCCAAATCCTTCTTCGCGAACACGAGAGACACCTCGCGAACGAGAAGAACAACACCAGACATCAGAAAACCAGCATCCAAAGTAGCCCAAAATGATCTGAAACACACCCGAGGCCCCCGGGACCCCAACCAAATATGCCAACAAGTCCCAAAATATATTACGGACCTACTCGAGGCCTCAAATCATATATAACAACATCGAAACAACAAATCGCACATCAATTCAAACTTAATTAAACTAAGAAATTCTAACTTCCCCATTCGATGCTGAAACCTATCAAATCAAGTCCGATTGACCTCAAATTTTGCACACAAGTCATAAATGACATAACATACATATTCCAATTTCCAGAATCAGATTCTAACCCCGATATCAAAAAGTCAACTCTCCGGTCAAACTTCCAAACCTTCAATTTCTTATTTTCTCCATTTCAAGCCAAATTCACCTATGGACTTCAAAATAAATACCCAGATACACTCCTAAGTTTGAAATCACCATACGAAGCTGTTGAAATTATCAGAATTTCATTCCGGGGTCGTTTGCTCAAAAGTCAAACTTCGGTCAACTCTTTTTGTGTTTAAGCTTCAAAAATAAGAATTGCTCTTTCAATTTAATCATGAATCATCCGAAAACCAAACTCGACCACACATGCAAGTCATAATACACATCACAAAGCTTCTCATGACCATAAGTCGTTGAACGAGACGCTAATTCTGAAAATGACAAGTTGGGTCGTTACATTCTCCCCCTCTTAAAGATATGTTCGTCCTCGAACGTGCCAAGAATTATTTTGAGGACATTAAATTACTGGGTGTATTCTTATACACATATTCGCGAGTGATTCTACATCACTGCAAATTTAACATGGATCCGACAATGCCATCTCAATTGAAGATTATTTCTTTCATCCATACTTATAAACTTTAAAACCAAATTTCTTACACTCCAAATATTTTTAAAAGGCCTGAGTTTCACCTCAACACACGATATTAGTCTCAACCGGCTGTAGAAACTTATGCCTACGCACACATCATACGTATGCCCATAACCACTTCTCTGTTCGTAAAATTTGTTCATAATCAATTTTAGCATTGTCAATTAACCTCATATTAACCAAAACCTTTTTTAGAATTTTTAAAACACTGACAACAAAACATGAGGCATGAAGACCACATAATTATTTATCCTACTTAAGGAGTCACATATAACGCCACCTGGGCACTCACCTCGTAGGTTAAAACTCAATAATTACAGCACGAATATGGCTAAAATGCACATTAACACATAAAACAAAATACCTAATAAGCCTAATAGGCATGACTCCATATTATTACTATAGTACAAATTAAATTTCACAAAGGATAATTTAAAACACATGAATTTAACCACAAGGATCTCATCCTGATATAACTTCCACCGCGGCACGTAGCCCGGTTCAAACATATCAAAATCACATGAAAACGCTAGGATATCGGCCTCAGCTCCGAATCACAAGTAATATGCACATCGTGCCAACTGAAATTCTTCTATTTTTTTTAAAAAATAAATTCCATCAAATAAATCCACAACACATAATGAATCCCATACCGGTAGGACGTATAATCCATAAAATTGAAATCAATTATCCTAAAATTACACCAAAACCCACTGTAGTGAGTAACAGAAAGTCACTTTTGGACTCATAGCCCTCAATAGTGTGCAAAACAAAATAATAGACGCAGGCTAGTACCATCAAATCTCCCAACAGGGATAAATACGTAAGTGGTGTACAATTCACAAATTCGCCCTATATGGAGCATGATAGGAGGTCTCACCTCGATAATCAGAATTGAATTAAAATAAGAATAGGGCTCCTCTATTATGAATTAAACCATACCAATAACGACACCATATGGTATAACGGCATTAGCCATACCATATCAAATTTATCAACGGGCCGGGCCTCTCCTCTAGGGCGCCCTCTACCCGACTGTCCTTTACCCCTAACTAGCTATGCATGTGGGGTAGTAACTGATATGGGGCCTGTAGCCTGAATGACCTAATAAAATTCATCTCTCCCAAGTCTGGTGAAATCTCTCATAATGTGCCTAGTATCACCACACACATAACAACCCCTCTGCGGGTACGGGTACGGGTGCGGGTGCCCATACTGAGTTTATACTGGATAGCTGGAATAACCACTGTAAGAATATCGTACCGGTGATGCACTAAAAGTACTAATTGGAGCATCGCGAGTATTTTGAATTACGAACTGGGCTGGCCGACTGCCCGAGCCTCCGCCATGTTGAGTGATAGCTACAGAATAGAATCCACTAAATTATCCAAAATTTTGAGAGCTATTGGCCTCCTGTAGACTCCCTTTCCTCACTTTGAACACATTTTAACATCCTAAAAATCTCCACTGCTTGCTGAAATGGAATGTCAATCTGCAACTTTCGAGCCATACATATTTTAAAATCAGAATCGAGCCCTTCAATGAATCTGCGGACTCGCTTTCTAACTGTAAGAACCAAGATAGGTACATGGAGGGCTAACTCACTGAACCTGATAGTATATTCTGACACCGTCATGGTGCCCTGACGTAACCGTTCAAACTTTATGTGCCACATATCCCAGAGAGTCTGGGGAACAAACTCTTTTAAAAGCATCACCGAAAATTAAGCCCAAGTTGGTGGTATTGCATCGGCTGGTCTACCTTCTTCATAAACTTGCCGCCACTAATACGCTGCTCCTAACAACTGAAATATAGTAAAGGCAACTCTGCTCACTTCCACAATGCCCATGGTACGGAGAATATGATGACATTTTTCTAGAAATCCCTAGGCATCCTCTATAGTTGTGCCACTGAAAGTAGGTGGGATATACCTCTCAAATCTCTTTTGTTCCTCTTCTGATGCCTCTGGCCTGACCTCGGGCTGAACCGGAATAGCGGGTTGTACCGGCACCACACTCGGAACCTGACCAATATGAACATGTTGCTCTAGAGTACAGGCGGTAGGAGTCTGAGCTCCTCCCCCTATCTGTGAAATATAATGAAATGACTGGGGAGTGAACAACACAACAAATAGAGGTAAACAACAGGGGAGGTCGTGAGGTACCGCCTCGTAGTCCAAAAGTAAATATGCAATAGCAAGGGGATCTCCCGAGGAACCGCCTCGTAGTCTTAAGAGTAAATATGCAATACATGGGGATCTCCCGAGGAACTGCCTCGTAGTCCCAAAAGTAAATATGCAATACAGGGGGATCTCCTGAGGAACCGCCTCGTAGTCCCAAAAGTTAATATGCAATACAGGGGGATCTCTCGAGGAACCGCCTCATAGTCCCAAAAGTAAATATACAATACAGGGGGATCTCCCGAGGAATCGCCTCATAGTCCCAAAAGTAAATATGCAATACAGGGGGATCTCCCGAGGAATCGCCTCGTAATCATAAAGTAAATATGCAATCGCAAAGATGGAAAAATAACTCAGCAAGAACGACCGCTTCTTAAATCCAAATGTCTGATAAATATAATAACGTCTCAATTTAAAATTATTTGATAAATTATTTGCAGATAGAAAAATTCATAATGTAATTATTTTCGGGAAATATCAACTCAACAAGCACACGAAATTCACATGAAAACCAAAGTAGCAATCACACCAAATTATCATATAAAACAAATTCGACAAACCAAAGAATGAGACATGACAAATTAAGATTAATAAGTGCCAGCAATTTCCAATGTAATACATAAAAATGCTCAAGACTTTAAACCAATAAAATTTTCATATATAAGCTCGAGTATGTACTCGTCACCTTGCCTACACGGATTTCACATTACAGAAATGAAATATACGACTCAATGCCAAAGGGGTAATTCCCACACTCAAGGTTAGTCAAGATACTTAACTTTTTGAAGTAATGCCGATATTCCAAAATAGCCTTCTTTCTTGAATTGACCTTCGCACAGCTAAAATCTATCCAAATTAATTGTATAACTTCATTAATATTCATTGAAAATAATTTCGGATAACATAATGTCAACTTAAAATTTTATTCTAAAAAGTCAATGTGGGTCCCGCCTCTCGAAACCCGATAGAATTCGTACGAAATCCGAACACCCATTCCGGTACGAGTTCAACCATGCCAGTTTTATCAAATTCCGATAACGAAATGACCTCCAAATCCTCAATTTAAGGTATAGACAATTTCTACCATTTTCAACTCAATTCACTAATTTGATGATAAAAACAACAATAGATTCATGTATTTTAACCAAAATCGAGTTAGGAATACTTAACCCAATGTTTTCCTTGAAAAACTCTCGAACAATCGCCTCACCCGAGCTTCCTTCATCCAAAAATAGAAGAATGAGACGAAGTCTCATTTTTGGACTTTATTCTGCTGCCCGGGGGTTTGTTCTTCGCGTTCGAGACCCTCCCCTCGCGTTCGCAATGAAAACGTTTCTCAACAACCATTTCCAAACTCTTTTCCGACATTGTCTAGTAGAATAGTCATAACATTTTGTACAGAATTCTAAATGACAAATGGTTTAACTCTCTGAAAACTATACATCAGGGGCTACAACTTTAATGTTTTGATCATTTCCCAATTATTTATAAATTGCGAGATATAAGCTTCCAAAGTCAGCCTTGCGCAACAAAAATTTCTTCTTCACGATTTTCAAACTCTTCTCGGATAGCCTATAGTGTATCCATCATAACCTTTTGTACACAACTTCAAATTCCAAACTTTTTGACTTTCGAAATACTAGACACAAAGGGCTACAACTTTCATTTTTAGATCATCTCCAAATTCCTTATAGATTGCAAGATATAAGCTTCCGAAATTGGGTGACGGACAGTAGGATTTCCTTCTTTGCAAACGCGAGAGTCTCTTCGCGAACGCGGAGAACAAAATCCCAGAAGCCAAATTCTTCTTCGCGAACGCGAGAGACACCTCGCGAGCGCGGAGAACAACACCAAACATCAGAAAACCAGCATCCAAAGTAGCCCAAAATGATCTGAAACACACCCGAGGCTCCCGTGACCCTAACCTAATATACCAACAAGTCCCAAAATATATTACGGACCTACTCGAGGCCTCAAATCACATACAACCACATTGAAAAGACGAATCGCACCTCAATTCAAACTTAATTAAACTAAGAAATCCCAACTTCTACATTCGATGCCGAAACCTAAAAATATCAAGTCCGATTGACTTCAAATTTTGCACACAAGTCATAAATGACATAAAGGGCCTATTCCAATTTCCAGAATCGAATTCTGACCCCGATATCAAAACGCCAACTCCCCGGTCAAACTTTCAAACCTTTAATTTCTTAATTTCACCATTTTAAGCCAAATTCAACTACGGACGTCAAAATAAATACCCAGACACAGTCATAAGTCCGATATCACCATACAAAGTTATTGGAATCATCGAAATTCTATTACGGAGTTATTTGCTCAAAAGGCAAACTCCAGTCAACTCTTTTTTTGTTTAAGCTTCAAAAATAAGAATTGTTCTTTCAATTTATTCCCGAATCATCCGAAAACCAAACTTGCTCACACACACAAGTCATAATACACATCACAAAGCTGCTCGTTGTCGATACCCAATTTTGCCCTCATATATTTTTCAAACAATATATATACTTTCAAAATATCATTTTACATTATTATTTAATTTACACAAGCACTTCTTATAATTTTCCATCATTTTAGAGCTTTTAAATTAATTTTCTCGCATTTACATAAAAAATTCAGTAATTACCCTTTTAAAATATTTATGATGACTTAATCACTTCAAATTATTATTTACATCCCTAAATTTTTATATAATTACAATTGTATATTTAGGCTATTCGCATAAATTTACAATAATAGCCTATATTTTGCATTCTTATTGCAATTGACATTTCATTTAGGGTCAAAATAATATTTTATATTTTTTATAGTCTTATATTATTGTTTAAAGTATTAATTTGCATAGGTAGCATTTTATATATATTTATTTAGCTATTTTATTAAATTATTTCCCTTTTCATTTCTATTTAAAAGAGCTGGGCCAATTGTTTAACTAATGTTCTGACCAAAAGGCCCAATACCCTAACCCAATAACCCATAGCCCAAAACCAGCAACCCACCACCCATACCCATTTAATTAACCCATCCCAATCCCTCTTTAAAATCCTGGTCGTTGATCTCTAAGATCAACGGCCCACAATCAACCTACCCTTTTAAATTACTCAACCCCAAACCCTAATCTCATTTCCCTCTAACCCGCCGCCCTGAAACCCTCCCCCTTCTCTGAAGAACTCTAATCGCCGCCTTCCTAAAACTCTCTGAATCCATCTGAAACATGGATTCTTTTCATGATCTGCTTACCTTATTTGTATTATCTCGTTACCATTCACCCGTTCGTGGTGTTACTTAGTACCTGCCCGATTTTGGCAAGTACTACCTCTTCGAATCAAGTGTAATCATCCTCAACCTACAAGATTCAGACAAAAATCTGTCTGTATACACTCTCAACAGGATCATGTGGATTCTATTCACCGAGATTCTTGGCTAATTGTTTGACCGTTTGCCAACTAGGGTTTGTCCGATTTGTTTTTTACCTATTTCTACTCAGAATAGGCTATACATGTGAATTTACTTGTTCCTGCTTAAATTTGACAGATTTTCTTTCCCTATTTGTGTTTAATTGATTGTTTTCCATATTCGTTCTTCCAGTTTCTGTCACTATATAAACCCCTCCCACGTCCCCTTTAAGACAAACTTTGAAATCGATTTTCTTCACTAAAAAATAGGGTTTTGCTACTCTCTTGCTCTGTATTCTGTATTTGGCTAAATCCAAGGCCATTAACACCTTGTTACTTAACCTATTCTTGGTGCGAGCATTTTCCTGAGTTCATCGAAGCTCTTGGTAACTTTGATGCATTGGGATTCTAGGTTTTCTGTGGAAGTTCACTCTTTACTGTTCTTCGCTTAACTTGTGAGTTACTACACTTTGTAATTTTATCCCTATGTATCTATAATTTACATATGTTTTCACTCCTGAAGTTCGTCAGTTTAATATTTTTTTTGGGATGTTTTGTGTGCAATTCTGTTTGCTTTCTTCAATTTTTTTTAGGTCTCTTTAACTTTTAGCTTCAAGCATGCCTAAACCTGGTTCTATTAAGTAGATATTTTCCAAATCTGACTAGTCCATGTGTTAAGAATTACTACTGTTGGGGATCTTTACACTTGCTAGCATCTCTTGGTGTTTAATTTTGCCTTAGGCCATCAATCTTGTTATTCGAATATGCTTTGCCTACATAATGTGTGCTATCTTTCATTAGCTAGTCGATTGTGTTCAAAACTTGAGTATGTACACTCACTATATGGCACAAATCTGTTTCCTAT
>AWOL01S0015743.1:0-53567 GCA_000715115.1 Nicotiana otophora | reverse complement strand
AATGGTGCTTTGGTGGAGTACAGTGATGATTTAGATGTGAAGAGGGTGAAAAGTTTTTGCCAAAAACATCTTCCTGGATTCTCGAAGCGAGTAGACTTGGATCACTTTGATTTTGGTTCTCAGAGTATTGGAGGTTTACCTAAAGTGATGCTTCTCTCTACAAAGAAGGACACTCCGGTTATTTGGCGTGCTCTTAGTGGCTTGTATCGGGATCGTTTTGTCTTCTATGATGCACAGGTAGCGCCCCTTAATTTGTTAAAAGCTCTGATTAAACTTCTCGATATAAATAGTCAGAAAAATTGTAACTTAAATTTGGGATATGCACTTTTTTTTTCCTTTCACTAATGCTTGTGTCTTGTTGAATAGGTTCGTGATGGTTCTGATCCTGCTGTCCAAAAGCTGGGAGTTAATGCTCTTCCTGCCATTGTTGGCTGGCTATCCAATGGGGAAAAGCATATAATTGAAACAGGAATTTCTGTAAAAGATATAAAGTCTGCTATTCAAGATCTAAGTGGCTTACTGGATACTTTTGGACAGAAAAACAAGAAGGCAGCTTCACAGAGTAAAAGAGAGCAGAGTGAACCAGAGGCTAAACAAGTACCACTAATTACAGGCTCTAATTTCAATGAAATTTGCGGGGAGAAAACTCCTGTGTGTGTGATTGGTGTTTTCAGGTCATCTAAAACAAGGGACAAGCTAGAAAAAGTTCTATTATCGGTAAGTCATCAACTGTATGGACTAGTTCAGTGATATATGATTCATATTTTCTCTGTTCTCTGGTACATAATAAAACTGATTTAGCTGTTCTGTGACCCCATGTTGCTGTTTTCAGGTTTCTCAAAAATCATTATTAAGGCGACAGAATGTAGCCTCAGGCTCAAGGTATTCAGTTACCTATGCTCTTCTGGATGGAGCAAAACAGCAGTCTTTCTTGAATGCGTTTGATAGATCAGGATATAAATCATCAGACAAGCTCTTGCTCGCCTACAAGCCGCGGAAGGGTAAGTTTGCAGTTTTTGAGGGGGAAGTTACTACTGAAGAAGCAGAGAGTTTCATTAGCTCCGTTCTCAGTGGGGATGTACAATTTTCCAACACGAGACAGAAACCTATAGCAAAGTAGAAAATAGCACCTAACTTTAGTGGCAATCAAAAATACTGAGATCTGGAGCACATGTACAGCCAGTGCTTTGAGATAGCTCCTTTATTTTGGTTCTTTAAGCCCTTTTATCATGGGATGGTCTCTGCTGGGAAGAAGATTTTGCAGCAAGCTGATTAATCGTTGCGGGACTGTGGTTCGTTTTCTTTTGATAAAAATGCACAGATAGCAGCATACAACTTACAGGGTGGCTTGTATGTTTTAGTACCATTTTTTTCATAGTCTAATTTCTTAATTTCTCATGTATAATCTTATATCAGACTAGTTAGACTTGTTACCTTGTCAAGGGATAAACTATCAATCATTTTCTGATTGTGTGTACATCAGGAGTAAAACATGTTTGTACAGGTTTTTTAGACTTAAGCTCAAGAATCCATGAGAAAGATGACAGTTGAGGACGAAGGTCAGTGCCCAAAAAATCCTTACGGGTCTATTTGGTAGTATACATCAGAGAAAATAATGCATGCATTAACTTTTGGTATTACTAATTCCTTATTTGGTATAATTTTTCAACCTACGTAATAACTAATGCAAGTATTAGTTATACAACCTATTTAGTATTATCCTATGTATAACATACGTAGCAAATTATAGTATTAGCAGTACCAAGGCTATTAATGCATGCATTAGCATGGTTAGAGACAACATTGTCCTTGAAGTCCCTTAAAACTAAACAATATGGAGGGCTTTTTTATAAACAACTAATTTTTTTAAAAATTATACATTGTATTTTAATTTTTAATACACCGCACCAAAACAGTAGATAAAAAATAATTCCTGCATAACTAATGATTGTATTATTAATTCATCCGTTACTAATTCCTACGTTACTAATATACTTTATTCAACACTATTCTTATACACCATACCAAACGGCCTCTTAATGTTTAACTTTATGCAGTATGCCGTACAAAAGTGAAAATGATCGTCCTCATTGATCAGTTTTAATTTGAATAGATCTTTTCATATTTTATTTACCCGTGTTCTCCATTTTTCCAAACCATTTTCCTGTGTAAACAGTCATATGACAAAACAGCGTCTGTTCAAAGGAGAAAGAAACTTGAAATCTTAAAGCAAAGGTCTCCTTTCCACTTTTTGTACCTCCAATGAATTTCAATATAATGTAGCACTCGATATTCTGATAGCAATCAATTTCTTAGATTAGTCGCAAAAATTATCCAGAATTTCACTTATTTCTTAACCACACTGCACACATCATCATTTCTACGTTTAAGTTGTAACTATGTATCGACTTTTCTAACATAAGTCCAAATCATTACTAGATATTGGCTGAACACATATGGAGACACTTAAAATTGATACAATTTTTTATTTAGACACCTAAACTTAAGGGTGTTCCTGTCGAGCACTTATACTATCCGAAATGTGTTCTAATTAGGCACTTCTCGCTGAATTGGCACATAGAGTGAGTTTCACCTAATATAGGCACGTGAAGAGCCCAAAAGACAGATTTTGTCTTTTTTTTTTTTCTTTCTTCATTTTTCTTCTTCTTCTTCTTCTTTCTCTCCACCATCACTTCCACCATTGTTGTGCCTTTACTATTAATTTAGCTCGAAAGTTTGAACCAACAATCATCCTAGTTGATTGAAACCGAAGTGAGACCGTATTCTTCATTTGAAGTCAAAAACACCATTAATGGGGTCTTTAAGAAAGTTTAAAAGTTTAAAATGGGTTATTTGATTTGATGAAAAATTGAGAAATTAATATTGGGGTTGTCTTCGGGTCTTCGTGGGGAATCTTTAGGTGAAGTTATAACAAACTTGGAGGAGTTTCTCTTGAAATTTTGGATTAAAATCGTGGCTAGAACAAGAACACACATGAAGATAGTGAAAAACACCAAAAACAATGATTTTCAGAACACCAATGTGTCCTTTTTTTGTTTTTTCTTTTGTTAATAACGTGTCATTTTCTGATTGGGTGCAAATTAAAGTTTTTCTTTTCTTTTTGAGAATGTTATTTTATTTTGTTTACTAAATAGATTTTAAAATAGTTTTTCCTTATTTTTTTTAACCTAAAATGGTATGTTTTCCGTCATTCGCCACGTCAGTAGCGAGTGTAATTGTCAAAGAAGTGCCTAATTGAAACACATTTCGGATAGTATAAGTGCTCAAAAGAAACACCCTTTAAGTTTAAGTGTCTAAATGTGCCCGTGTCTATATGTATTCAGCCCTAGATATTTGAATCGAGAAGAATGGTGAAGAACTCTAAAATACTATTTTCTCCTTTAATCCAATAAAGTTAACCTTTTCATTACTTCTCACAGTGTTAGCGTATTTTTAAGAGCACTTCTATTCTTGGAGACTTCAATCTACGTGTTGTGAATGCGCGTCCTTCAATGTCATATTTTCTCTTGATAAAACAATGCATCGTTTTCTCATAAATTATGTTGGTATTAGGTTTAATATCTTCAAGCAACGATCACATCATTGCCAAAAGATATTGCATGCAGCTAATCAAATAATACATTAATTATAGAACATTTATTTTTTCTTATATGATCAAATCGAATATTCCAAATCTTATCAAGAACTTAAAGTTAAGAATATCATTGGTGCTGCTAAACGGATAAATGTTTCTTTTTCTTCTTCTTTCACATCGTTCACTCTGTGAAATTTTGCTAGATCTCCCTTTTGTATAAGTTGTTTGGTAAATAATTCTCTTTTTATTTTTCTTGCAATTAGTGGACCTTTTAGATCACAATTTAAAGATTCCCGTATACGGTCGAAATCGAGCTCGTGGTGCATCCTAAAGGACTGAAGATAAAAAGAGACATGACAATAAATGACTTAAGATCGACCCCGAGTCCCATCGGGTTAGAACCCGGGGGCAAGACGCATGCCTTCGAGAATATCGAGGCCGTGGTCTTGGAATCGGTCCTAGCCTCGAACGACCTCGAAGAAACATTGTTAGCATAGCCAACAAAAGACCGAAATATCCGTGACCGGCCGGATATTACGGCGGAATATCGGCACGTATCAATAAGGGACCGACAATCAGTAAATCAAGAAATTTTTACCTTTTATAGAATTATACCTAAAGCAGGACTCCTCTACTATATAAATAGGGTCTGATAATTCATAAAATATATTGTAGCACGCACTCAAAAGCAATACATTATTATTTTATCTTTAATCTCTTATTCATCTGTATCTTGAGATCGATCGTGGTATATTCAGCTCGAGGGTGATTGTTCCTTCAATGCTGAAATTATCCAATTCGCGTGGTTTAAATTTACTTTGTCATTATTTATTCAATTGCAACTTAATTTATCACTTTGTGTCAAGTTACTCCGCGTATCCTTATAACCACTTACAAATTTAATTGTTATCCGATTTTGAGGGTAAACAATTTGGCGCCCACCGTGGAGCTAAGGATAATAGCGGCAATTTGATACAAATTAATTACCATAACACACCCTATTTTATACTTGTTCTTTGAAGTGTTTTTGATTCCAGGTTAAAATCAAAATGTCAAACCCACAGTCTGCTCCTTTAAACACGGACACAAAGTCCAACCACCATGGTGAAAACAACAATGCAGCACCCGGTAACGAGGTGCCCCCGCTCGATCTCGGTGGAATCCCGATGGCGGACCCCATCAACGCCAGTTCGCATGTGGACATCGACACAAATCAACCTACCGACCCCGAAAACAGCGTACACAAGGCAGTCCATTCAATTGCCCAGAATACACACGACGGCGAAAACGATGTGATCAACTTGAGAGTGATTTTCGAAATATTACAGGCTCAACAAACAGCGATAGCTCAGTTGCAGAACCAAGGTCGAGCACCGAGCAGGGTTGAGCCCGAGCTACCCTGGGAAGTCACCCGTAGAAATGAACTGATCACGGAAAGGACGAATTAAAATGAATCAGGGACTAACCCCGAGATCATAAAAATACTCGAAGAGTTGACAAAACGGATAAAATCGGGGGAGAAAAAAATTGAAGCCAATAACAATAAGGTGGAAACCTACAATTTCAGGGTCGACCAAATCCCAGGAGCGTCCCTGATATTGAAGGGCCTGGATTGCAAAAAGTTTGTTCAGAAACCTTTTCCTCCGAGCGCAGCTCCGAAGCCGATTCCGAAAAAGTTCCGCATGCCCAAAATTCCTAAGTACAACGGAACAACCGATCCGAATGAGCATGTGACCTCCTACACATGCGCCATCAAAGGAAATGACTTGGAGGATGACGAGATCGAGTCTGTTCTGCTGAAAAAGTTCAGGGAAACTTTATCCGAGGGTGCTATGATATGGTATCACAATCTACCTCCCAACTCTATTGACTTGTTTTCTATGCTTGCAGATTCATTCGTAAAAGCGCACGCCAGGGCTTTCAAGGTCGAGACCAGGAAGTCGAACCTTTTCCAAGTAAAGCAGAGGGAAAATGAGATGCTTAGGGAATTCGTGTCCTGGTTTCAAATGGAACAGATGGACTTGCCTCCGATCGCAGCCGATTGGGCCGTTCAGACCTTCACCCAGGGACTCAATGCTCGAAGATCGTTGGCATCATAACAGTTGAAGCAAAATCTGGTGAAATATCTGGCCGTCACTTGGGCCGACGTGCATAATCGGTATCAATCAAAAATCAGGGTCGGAGATGATCAACTCGGGGCCCCATCCGAGTCTATTTATCTCGTCAGAACAGTTGATATAGAAGAAGAGACATTGATTATGAACATCGTACATAGATCGGTACCATCCATACAATAGAGCCGAAGAGGCGGTGGATCCGGACGAAACCCCATAAAAAATGAAAGAAGAAGTGACCGAGGTCAAAATAGCCGGGGACTCATGAGAAAAAATGCCTTCGACAGGCCCATCGGGCCGAAGGAAGAACCGATATTATCGAAGTACAACTTTAACGTCGCCGCCGCCATCGTATCCGCCATCGGACGCATCATAGACTCCAAATGGCCCCGACCTTTACAGTCTGATCCAGCACAAATAGATCCTAACCTAATGTGAAAATATCATGGCACTCACGGTCACAGGACATAAGATTGCCGATAGTTGAGAGAGGAAGTAGCCCAGCTGTTCAATAACGAGTATCTCCGAGAGTTCCTGAGCGATCGAGCCAAGAACCACTCAGGAACAAAGATTCTGGTAAACAGACAGAACATGAGGAACCTCAACATGCCATCAACATGATCATCGGTGGGGTCGATATTCCCCAGTGCCGATGCTGAAGCATACAAAAGTATCTATCACAAGGGAAAAACGAACTCGGAATTATGTGCCGGAGGGAACCTTATCCTTCAACGACGAAGACGGTGAATGGATCGTGCAGCCCCACAATGATGAACTGGTAATATCAATACTTATTGATAAATCTCGAGTTAAGCGTGTATTAATTGATCAAGGTAGCTCAGCTAACATCATTAGATCGAAGGCCGTGGAACAGCTCGGCCTGCAAGATCAGATTGTGCCTGCAATTCGAGTCTTAAACGGGTTCAACATGGCGTGTGTGACCACTAAAGGGGAGATAACATTACCGGTGAGCACTGTCGGGACCAATCAGGATGCCAAGTTCTATGTGATCGAAGGGGACATGAGGTACAATTCTTTGTTCGGGAGACCTTGGATTCACAACATGAGGGCTGTCCTCTCGACTCTGCACCAGGTGTTGAAGTTCCCGATGCCGAAAGGAATAAAAACAGTTTACGGAGAACAACCGACCACAAAAGAGATGTTTGCAGTCTATGAGGTGGTCCCGATATCCTTACTTTTGACACCAAAGGAGCTGGGTCTAGTTACCAAGGGAGAAACCAAATAGCAATTACTGACGCCAACTCCGTCCCGACCAGAGAGGTAGGAGATGGGTGAGGACGACAACTACGAGCTTCCCAGGTCTTTTGTAGCCCCCGATGATTCCTTTGCTACCAAATCAACGGTCATAGAACTGGAACAAGTCGTATTGATCGAATGCTTTCCCGATCGAAAGGTATACTTGGGCATGGGATTAAATCCCGAGCTCAGGGAAAAACTCATTCAATTTCTTATAGCTAACGAAGATTATTTCGCTTGGTCCCACCTTGATATGACAGGGATCCCACCGAAAATAACTACTCATAGGATGATCTTGGACCCGAAGTTCCACCCGATCAAGCAGAAGAAGAGGCCCCAGTCCGAGGTCAAACATGCCTTCATCAAGGACAAGGTATCTAAACTCCTTAAAATAGGGTCTACCCGGGAGGTAAAATACCCGGACTAGTTAGCAAACATAGTAGTAGTCCCCCAAAAGGGGAACAAATTAAGAATGTGCGTGGATTATACAGATCTGAATAAGGTGTGTCCCAAGGACTCCTTTCCTTTGCCTAACATCGATGGCATGATCGATGCAACGGTCGGCCATGAGATTCTCAATTTTCTCGACGCTTATTCCGGGTACAACCAAATTCGGATGGACCCGGGTGATCAGGAAAAAACTTCCTTCATCACCAAGTATGACACCTACTGCTATAATGTGATGCCGTTCAGATTAAAAAACACCGGCGCCACTGACCAACGCCTAGTAAATCGAATATTCGAAGAACAAATAGGAAAATCAATGGAGGTTTACATTGACGATATGTTGGTTAAGNATGCAACGACCGGCCACGAGATTCTCAATTTTCTCGACGCTTATTCCGGGTACAACCAAATTCGGATGGACCCGGGTGATCAGGAAAAAACTTCCTTCATCACCAAGTATGACACCTACTGCTATAATGTGATGCCGTTCAGATTAAAAAACACCGGCGCCACTGACCAACGCCTAGTAAATCGAATATTCGAAGAACAAATAGGAAAATCAATGGAGGTTTACATTGACGATATGTTGGTTAAGTCCCTGCGAGCAGAGGACCATTTAAAACATTTGCAGGAAACCTTCCGCATACTGAAGAAATATAATATGAAGCTGAACCCAGAGAAATGTGTGTTTGGAGTCGGGTCCGGTAAATTCCTCGAATTCATGGTGTCCAATCGGGGGATCGAGATCAATCCCGATAAGATCAAGGACATCGAAGATATCATTGTTATGGACAATGTGAAGGCCGTACAAAGGTTAACCAAACGCATAGCCTCCTTGGGACTATTTATCTCGAGGTCGTCCGACAAGAGCCACGTTTCTTCTCACCGTTGAAGAAAAATAATAACTTTTCCAGGAATCCGGAATACCAACAGGCCTTGGAGGAGCTCAAGTGATATCTATCGAGCTCGCCTCTGCTTCACACGCTGAAAACAGACAAACAACTATACCTGTACTCGGAAGTATCGGAGATAGAAGTAAGTGGAGTCCTGGTCCGAGAGGAGAAATATACGCAATTTCCAATTTACTATGTTAGTAGGACCCTTGGCGAGGCTGAAACTAGGTACCCTCACCTATAAAAGCTGGCGCTCTCTTTGCTAAGCGCCTATGGAAAGCTAAAACTGTACTTCCAATGTCACCCCATATGTATCGTAACCACTTACCCCTTGAAGAATGTAATGCATAAACCTGAGATCTTGGGACGGTTAGCCAAATGGGCCATAGAGATCAGTGTATACGACATTGAATATCGGCCTCAGACAGCCATTAAGTCTCAAATTTTGACAGACTTTATGGTCGATTTTACACCGGCCCTCATTCCCGAGATCGAAAGAGAGTTGTTATTGAACTCGGGGACCTCTTCAGGAATCTGGACCCTCTTTACGGATGGCGCCTCTAACACGAAGGGGTCTGTACTTGGAGTTGTATTGAAACCACCCGTAGGTAATATAGTTAGACAATCTATCTAGACTGGATAATTGATTAACAATGAAGCCGAGTACGAGGCTGTACGGCCCCGTAAAACTTCGTAAAGGAATTTAAGATTTTTTGGAGCCGAGGTAGGCTTACGTGTTTGAGAATTGTAGAAATTCTTCGTGGTGAGCTTGCAAGCCGCGGCACAGATTTTTTGGGTTGAAGAATGCACTGAGAGTTGATGGAATTTGTTTTGAAAGAGAAGGCGATTCTGCGGTCATGTTTGCGACCGCAGAACAGGTTTGCGGGCCGCATAACCATCGCATAGTTGAGCAGAGAGTTGTTGAATTTTGAATGTTATTTTGCGCCCATTCTGCGGTCGCATAATTCATTCTGCAACCGTATAAGTGGTCTGAGGACCGCAGAACGATCACAGACCTGACCAGTGTAGCCCAGTTCTGGGCATCAGTTTTGCGGTCCATTTTGCGGACCACATACCTGTTATACGGTCCATTCTGTGACCGCAGACCTGAGTTCAGAGGGTCCATATTTTAATTTTTATAACCCGACTCCATTTTGATAAATAGCTTTTGGGGCTTATTTTGGGGCGACCAACTGATGATTTTAGAGAGAGGTAAGAGCATTTTAGAGAGAAGGAGGAAACCTAATATTCTAATCATCCATTCTTGCCCTAATCTTCAAGAATCAAGGAAGCCAATCACAAGATCTTTATCTAAGAGGTAAGGTTCTAACCATAGTCTTCAATTTCGAATTTGGGGTGGAAGGTGGTTAATGAAAGTATGAATATTAGGTGCGGGAGTGTTATTTATCTATGCATGTACCCTCAAGGGTTGTGAAAATATCATTGACCTAGTATGGGTGAAATCTTGGTGTTGAGTTGGTTGTGAGTGAAGGAAATCTTGTAGAAGGACCTTGTAATAAATTTGCACACATAGTATTTGATAAAATGCTCAAATAAGACGGACCATGAACTTCTTCCTAATTTGTGTTCAATTTTTCTATATCTATAAATATATCGAAGTGGCTAGGATTTTTGGAACATTGTAGTAAAGTAAAAGANATCGAATATTCGAAGAACAAATAGGAAAATCAATGGAGGTTTACATTGACGATATGTTGGTTAAGTCCCTGCGAGCAGAGGACCATTTAAAACATTTGCAGGAAACCTTCCGCATACTGAAGAAATATAATATGAAGCTGAACCCAGAGAAATGTGTGTTTGGAGTCGGGTCCGGTAAATTCCTCGAATTCATGGTGTCCAATCGGGGGATCGAGATCAATCCCGATAAGATCAAGGACATCGAAGATATCATTGTTATGGACAATGTGAAGGCCGTACAAAGGTTAACCAAACGCATAGCCTCCTTGGGACTATTTATCTCGAGGTCGTCCGACAAGAGCCACGTTTCTTCTCACCGTTGAAGAAAAATAATAACTTTTCCAGGAATCCGGAATACCAACAGGCCTTGGAGGAGCTCAAGTGATATCTATCGAGCTCGCCTCTGCTTCACACGCTGAAAACAGACAAACAACTATACCTGTACTCGGAAGTATCGGAGATAGAAGTAAGTGGAGTCCTGGTCCGAGAGGAGAAATATACGCAATTTCCAATTTACTATGTTAGTAGGACCCTTGGCGAGGCTGAAACTAGGTACCCTCACCTATAAAAGCTGGCGCTCTCTTTGCTAAGCGCCTATGGAAAGCTAAAACTGTACTTCCAATGTCACCCCATATGTATCGTAACCACTTACCCCTTGAAGAATGTAATGCATAAACCTGAGATCTTGGGACGGTTAGCCAAATGGGCCATAGAGATCAGTGTATACGACATTGAATATCGGCCTCAGACAGCCATTAAGTCTCAAATTTTGACAGACTTTATGGTCGATTTTACACCGGCCCTCATTCCCGAGATCGAAAGAGAGTTGTTATTGAACTCGGGGACCTCTTCAGGAATCTGGACCCTCTTTACGGATGGCGCCTCTAACACGAAGGGGTCTGTACTTGGAGTTGTATTGAAACCACCCGTAGGTAATATAGTTAGACAATCTATCTAGACTGGATAATTGATTAACAATGAAGCCGAGTACGAGGCTGTAAGGCCCCGTAAAATTTCGTAAAGGAATTTAAGGTTTTTGGAGCAGAGGTAGGCTTACGCGTTTGAGAATTATAGAAATTCTTCGTGGCGAGCTTGCAAGGCGCGGCACAGATTTTTGGGTTGAAGAATGCACTGAGAGTTGATGGAATTTTTTTTGAAAGAGAAGGCGATTCTGCGGTCATGTTTGCGACTGCAGAACAGGTTTGTGGGCCGCATAACCATCGCATAGTTGAGCAGAGAGTTGTTGAATTTTGAATGTTATTTTGCGCCCATTCTGCGGTCTCATAATTCATTCTGCAACCGCATAAGTGGTCTGCAGACCGCAGAACGGTCACAAACCTGACTAGTACAGCCCAGTTCTGGGCATTAGTTTTGTGGTCCATTTTGCGGACCACATACATGTTATACGGTCCACTCTGTGACCGCAGACCTGAGTTCAGAGGGTCCATTTTCTAATTTTTATAACCCGACTCCATTTTGATAAATAGCCTTTGGGGCTTATTTTGGGGCGACCAACTGATGATTTTAGAGAGAGGTAAGAGCATTTTAGAGAGAAGGAGGAAACCTAACATTCTAATCATCCATTCTTGCTCTAATCTTCAAGAATCAAGGAAGCCAATCACAAAATCTTTATCTAAGAGGTAAGGTTCTAACCATAGTCTTCAATTTCGAATTTGGGGTGGAAGGTAGTTAATGAAAGTATGAATCTTAGGTGCGGGAGTGTTATTTATCTATGCATGTACCCTCAAGGGTTGTGGAAATATCATTGACCTAGTATGGGTGAAATCTTGGTGTTGAGTTGGTTGTGGGTGAAGGAAATCTTGTAGAAGGACCTTGTAACAAATTTGCACACATAGTGTTTGATAAAATGCTCAAATAAGCCGGACCATGAACTTCTTCCTAATTTGTGTTCAATTTTTCTATATCTCTAAATATATCGAAGTGGCTAGGATTTTTGGAACATTGTAGTAAAGTAAAAGGCACGAAGCAAGGTATGTTGGCTAAACTTCTCTCCTAGAATTGAATCCCATGATGTTCTTGTAAGTCCCGAGTTACTTTTTACAAACTGATTATTTCGAATAAGCCTTGTGTCCAAAATATATATGCTCAATATGTATTCCAAATGTTCCTATTATGTTATGTGCTATTTGAAAAAGTGTTCGAATCTTGGGTTGCATATCTAATTGTTACAACATCAAGTCGCAGCCCAGATGAAATATATTATGCCAAATTGTGTAAGGAATCTCAATGTGCTTAATGTTCGTACCTGCTCACATGTGGACTTAAAGTCTTGAATAGAAATGCTTTACTATTGATGATCCGTAATGATGTTTGAAAGTGAGTGAAGCAAGTATGAGATGTAGAAATATAACCTCCGTGCCAAGAATGAGAATTACATTTGTGGCCAATAATGCCAATGAAATGAAAGAATGTGTGAAACATTATGAGATGAGTTTTGACTCCTTTATATAATAATGTCATTAATGTCCTATGATCACCGTGACTAGTACAAGTAAGTGGTAGTATGAACATGAACTGTGGCTGTTGCCAAAACGAGAATCATGAACTTAGCTAGTGACCCAAGATGACAAAGAGGTATATAATGAGGTGTAAAAGATATGTCCTATGCTAAATGATGATGAACCTTAAGGAAAGAAATTGGGTCTATGTACCATTGAAATCTACTTAATGATTGGTCATGCATGTGTTAATGTAAGAAGCTATATTTCTCCATGATGAGCATGAACATGAAGTGTTCCAATGATCCAGGAACTTACGACCTTAAAAGTAGCATTAGTCATGTCGCTTGAGTTTATACATAGTTATGTGCATAATGATGTGTTATGAACCCTATGGACGGTCTATGAAACGCATATGTATATTGTGTTATGAATCCTATGGACGGTTTATGAAACACGTAGGCGCATTATGTATGGAGTCCTATGGCGGTCTATGAAACATATAGGTATATTGTGTATGGAATACTATGGACGGTCTATGAAATGCATAAGCATATTGTGTATAGAATCCTATGGACAGTCTATGAAACACATAGGTATATTGTGTATGGAATCCCATGGATGGTCTATGAAACACATAGGTGTATCGTGTATGTAATGTATAGGTGTATGGTATGAATAAATACTATGGACAGTCTATGAGACACATATGTGTATAATATGACATGTGAACACTAAGAATGGTCTATGAAATGTATGGTCGTAAAATAAGAGAGGGATATGGACGGTCTAGTGAGACGCATTATTAACGCAGACAATATATGCCACTTTCATTGGCATTGTTTGTACATGTTGTTTCAATTACATTATATTACGTATTCCACGTATAGTTCATATGGCTCAGTTGATCCTAAAAGAGGTTTAAAATGATGTAAGTATAATAAGACTTGAAATTTGAATCTATGGGATGTTTCGTAGTTCCTTGATGTCCATTATTTGCTTCTTATTTGAGTTACTGTATCTTCATATATTGTTCTATCTGCCTTACATACGAGTACTATTCCACATGTACTCACGCCCCTTTTACCGGGGGCGCTGCATCTTTTAATGGATGCAGGTGGTTCCGTAGCAGGCGACATCGATCAGTGACAACAATATATCCTCCTCTCAGCTACGTGGTGAGCCCCATTTCATATTGAGGTCATGTACCTTTTATTTTCTCATGTATTGTGTTTGAGGTATAGTCGGGACCTTGCTGCCGGCATTATCCTAATACTCTTTTGTACCCGTTAGAGGCTCCATAGATATGGTGTGGGTTGTACGTTGGTATTGGGAAGGTCAAACTAATGATGTTGTAATTGTAGCACCTGTTCCATTTCTAAACTATAAAAGTGTAATGTAACATTTTGGGGACTTATGAATGAAGTAGCTAATAGTAATGGATTGATGTTGTATACACGATCTCCTTAATGTCTTATTAATGAAAAGATATCTTCTCGTTATTCATGGGTAAGTTTGGGTAGAAGGCATCTAGTAGGATTTGCTCGGCCGGGTTCACTCGGTTGAGCACCGGTCGCGCTCCCCGAGTTCACGCCGAGAAAACTTAACAAGCCTAACTTAGGACGGGAGAAACAAATACATAGAATATCTCAGCACTGGAAAATTGCCTCCGGACCCTAAAGAATCAAGGACTCTGCATACGAAGGCAGCCCGGTTCAGCCTATCCGAAGATGGTACACTGTACCAAAGAACGTTCGATGGCCCACTCCCAATATGTCTAGGACCCGGAGACACCGAGTACGTTCTGAGGGAAATCCACGAAGGCACCTGCGGGAATCATTCGGGCATCGAATCGTTGATTCAAAAAATAATCAGGGCCGACTACTATTGGATTGACATGGAAAGGGACACAAAGGTGTTCGTACGAAAATGCGACGGATGTCAAAGACATGCTCCAATGATTCATCAAACCGGGGAGCTGCTACATTCGGTCTTGTCACCCTGACCATTCATGAAATGGGGGATGGATATCGTCGGCCCCCTTTCATGGGCACCCGGTAAGGCTCAATTTATATTGTTTATGACTGATTATTTTTCTAAGTGGGTGGAAGCCCAGGTGTTTGAAAAGTTTAGGGAGAAGGAAGTCATTGATTTCATCTGGGACCACATAATATGTCGGTTCGAAATGCCGGCCTAGATTGTGTGTGACAATGGGAAGCAATTCGTTTGCAGCAAAGTAAGCAAATTTCTCGAAGATCATAAAATCAAAGAATCATGTCGACGCCCTATCACCCTAGTGGGAACAAGCAAGAGGAAACCATGAACAAGAATATTACAGAACCTCAAGAAGAATTGACCGATGCTAAAGGAAAATGAAAAGAAATCTTCCGAAGTCCTATGGGCATACCTTACGACCTCGAAGTCTAGCACCGGGCCCCCCCGTTCTCATTAGTCTACGACGCTGAAGCCCTAATACCGGTCGAAGTCGGAGAACCAAGTCTCAGGTTCCGATATGCAACCGAGGAAGCAAAAAACGAGACCATGAACACAAGCCTAGAACTGTTAGACGAAAGACGTGATGCCGCCCTGGTCCGAATGGCAGCCCAAAATCAACGGATCGAGAGGTATTATAATCGAAGAGCCAACCTTCAACACTTCAATGTCGGGGACTTAGTGTTGAGGAAGGTCACATTAAACACTCAAAATCCGAACGAAGGAAAGCTGGGACCGAACTGGTAAGGTCCGTATCAAATTATTGAGATCACCGGAAAAAGGGTCGTACAAACTCAGAACAATGAACAGTGAACAACTACCGAACAACTGGATCGTTACTCACTTGAAATGATATTACTGCTAAGGTACGACACCGATCACTTCTTTTATTTATCTACATTTTGGACTAATACTTGTAGATACCCATCAAAGAACGACACAATTTTCTAGGCCTGAAAGCACGCGTTGCACTTTTTTTCCCTTGAGCCAGTTTTGTCCCAAATGGATTTTCCGGCAAGGTTTTTAACGAGGTAACAACAGATCGTGCTAACTTAGAATCAAAGATCGATTGTCAACAGTATTCGAGGCTTCTCTACGATCAACCCCGAACACTAGGGGCATTACTCGTAGAAAACAACTTTGGCAAGGAAAGAAATTTTGTGCTCGAATAGTCTAGGTTCTATCAATAGGATTCTCTGTAAGGGACAAACGGTCGAATGAACTGTGCCCACATAGATCACCTGAGCCCAGACATAAAACTTGAAAACATGTGTAACTTTGCACAAAATTGAAAGGAAGTTTCTACCTTGCGGATAAATATTTTGCCCTTTGATTTTTTTTAATTTTTCCTTATTACATTTGATTCCCCGAAGACATCGAGCCCAAAGGCCACTTCACCCGGGGATTGTCGCCCAAGGCAGGTTCGAACATCTCGGGGGCACAAAGTTTATTTGGTAGTGCTCAGACTTTAAAGGCTACGGCCAACCCCATTCGGGAACGGTTATCTCGGTTAAGCCCGGATAACTCGGTATAACAAGCCCACCGGGCAATACCCAAAATAGAAAGGATACGGCCGTACTAAAATGGTTTGGAGACGTCCGAAACCCGTGACATAAAACAAGGCCTTAAAAAATCTCCAAACCGGTTCAAAAGGCTACCCTCAACAAACTATAATCTAGATATTCTAAGTACTTCGGAGAAAATTTCTGGTCATACCAAGCCCCACGATGTCTTAGCTAAAATAATATCGAAGGAAAGGCCTGTTCGAACCTCCGAACATGACCTAATTATTACATACTAAGGCATTTCGATCTTTGCAAACATAAAGAATAAAGCGAAGGGAAACAAACTTAAAAACTATCGAAGGAAAAAAAGGAGACTTATATTATATATAAATATATCTTTACAAAGGCCAAACGGCATTGACAAAAAGTACAAAAGCACAAAAATACGAAAACAAAGGAAAATATACAAGGCACTTAAATAACCTGGTCTTTATCGGAGCCCACTTCGTCGCCAGGGTCTTCGGAGTCCCCTCCACCCTCGGATCCGCTCAAACCCTATGAGTCTTCTTCATTCTCAGGATATGCCAATTGTTTTGGCCTCGACTTCGAGCCCCTTAGCACTCTCAATCTCGGCCGATAAATTGAAACCTTGAGCATGAATTTCCTAGAGGATCTCCCTTCGGGACTGCCGCTTCGCATGCTCCACGATGACTTTCAGTCGGTGTTGGGCCGCCTTGGCATCGGCCTTATATTGGGCCACCATCTCGTCGACATCAACTTTGACCACTGCAACCACCAATTTGGCCGATTCAAGCTCCTTGGCGAGAGTTTCTCGATCGGAGATGGCCGAGCTTGGCTGAGATGGAGCTCCTCCACTTTTTGGGCCCGCACCTCGGCTTTTACCTTTGATGCCCAAAGTTGAACCTCTGCCGAGGTAAGTTGTTCCCGAGCAGTCTCCTTTTACGAGGCCAGGCGATCTATCCTGCATCTCCATTCTTCGGCCTCAGCCTTGACTGCATCCATCTCAGCTCGGAGTTGGTCGATCTGATCGATCTTCTGTTGGACCTGCATATTCCGACCATTAGTCACCGTGTCTAGCTGATCGTCACTAACTCCAAATATTTTTACCGGTTCAACCAGGTCGGTGTGCTCCTTCCGAGCCACCTCCAGCTCAGCTCGGAGGCTCTTAGCCTATCCTTCACGCTGCTCGTTGAGGAGTTTGTATGTATCTCTCTTCTTAGTGAGCCCTCAGACTTCAGCTTCAAGCTGGTTCAGCTCGTCTCGATACCGAAGAAAAGTTTCATGGTAAAGCACCGAGGCCCACAAACTAAAAGACAAATGTTAGGGTTGTCTATGAATTAGTGTGAGTACAAATTAAAGTCATTAATAGATATATGAAGTTACTCGATTTAGCACATGTTGTGCTTCGTTGAACAGGCAGGGCCCATCTACCTCGTTCATCTTGGCTTGGTCTTCCTCGGTCACCAGACACTGAAGGTAACTGGCCACCCCTACGGGGGCGGAGAGGACCCGGGCATCTTCGGAAGGGAGATGATGATGGATCGCTTCTGGTCAGGCTCCACACTCGGAGCAGGGAATCGATTGATCAGTTTCGGGCTCGAGGAAGGCCTACTTGCTCCCGAAGATGGAATCTTCCTCGGTATCTCTAAGTCACCCAATCCGGTGATGTCCTCCGTGGTAGTGGAATCCACGCCATAAAAAAAGCCGCGGAAGGGGTCGTGCGTTATATGGGCCCCCTCGTTGGGGCGTTCTTTCACTGTTTGGGCCTCGTTATACATGGACTAAGTAAATAAGGGTGACTCGGTGATGTCTATCACACCGACTGCTTCCTTCGGGGCACTGCCCGCATCCTGTGAAGCCTCGACCCCGGCCTTATCATCAACCTCCTTCCCTTGAGGCACATCGGCCTTGAGGTTCCCTGGTTCGGAGGCCCCTTGCCCTTCGAGCTGCGATGACACGCGGGCCATCGTATCGAAGGCTTCTCCTTCTTCTTCGAATTCGTCCCTCAGATGATAAAGCGAATCCGAAGATGGTGCTCGGGCACTGGTGCTTTTTTTGAATTTGCACACCAGCCTTCTCCTCGTTTTCTTTTTCTCTGAGCTCGGAGAACTCAGAGCCCTTATCCTTTTATTCTCTTCACCCTATCTTAGAGCAGGGGATTCGGCGGGGAAGTTCTTGCCACCGGATGGGGGCCTCAGTTCAACATCCTTGGATAAACCTGCAAAAAGAAGTAGAGGGAGTGAGAACTTAATAACATAAGTGGAATCCAAATATTAGTTACTGAGTAAAGGAATCTCACAGTGGGAACGGGCCTCCCAACGGTCCTTCGAAATCTTGCGCCATAGGCGCTCGGAGTAGGTCATTTGTGATACGATACCCTCAACCCACTTCTTGAGTTGAGGGACTACATTCGGGACCCGAGAGATAGCTGCACCACCACAAAGCACCGATAAGAAGGAGGAAAAAAGTATAAAATCGGATTTTGAAAGAAAAATTGTACTTACTTAATGTATTCCACTTCTTTGGGAATGACATACGCTCAGCCGGGATCAAGTCCGAAATCCTCACTCGGACAAACGACCTTTCCAGCCCCCATGCCAATCTTCATTAATACTCGAGAACGGGGCTTTACTAGCCCGATGCGCAAGCTTTATAAGTCCCCCCTCCCCCACTCCCCCCGAAGATTCGGGGACTGGATAAGCGCATAAGGTGGTCGATGGGGAACGAACATCCATTGATCTTGCTCACAAAGAACCGGAGAAGGATCACGATCCTTCAGAGTGAAGGGTGAATTTGACCGAGGCATACCTTGTATCTTTTGCAGAAATCGATGATGACCGGGTCCACTGGGCCCAGTGTAAAGGGATAAGTGTAAGCACTTAAGTATCCCTCGACGTGGGTGGTGATGGCTTCATCGGGTTCGGGAACCAATATGTCCTTATCAACCCAATTGCAATCCTTTCGGACCATAGGGAGGACATCTTTAGTAATCGATCTGATGTACCTCGAGACCTCCTCGCACCGGCCTTGTACGGAGGAAGGCTTTTCAAATTTAAAATCAACATTGACCGGGAACCCCATGGGTATGAACATTTTCAAAGTGGGTTCCGGTACTGGTTCCTCGATGGCAATACGTGAAATAGTTTCCTCGACCTCAGTAGTCGGCCGCGAAGTAGAAGGGGTTTCTTTTTGGGGAATGATTTTTGAAGTCTTCGCCATTTCTTTAAAAAATGGAGGAAAAATGGAGGAGGAGAGGAGATTGAAGGAGTGGACCTACTGGCTTGAGATGAAGATGGACAAGAGTTCTTGCATATGATCTCAAATAACCAGAGTATAAATGCTAGAAAGTACTGAAATTTCGAAGGTACGTGGGTATAAGGTTTGGATGTAAAGTTAAAATGAACAAAGGAAGAAGTATTTATAGTATTTCAGCGGCGGTTCGCATCCAGGAATGGCCGACCGGCGGTTGACATGCATTTAATATCATTAAGACTTGACTGATGAGACGTTTCAGTTGTTTTGTCGTTTCTGTCATGATGTATCGAAGTAAGAATCAGAAGCTCATGTCGTTTCTCGTCTCCTACTCTCCGAAAAACGAGGGGACTATCTGTATACGGTCGAAAGCGAGCTCATGGTGCATCCTAACCTACGACATGGTAGGCCAGGCTCGAGACATGACAATAAAGGATTGAAGATCGACCCCGAGTCTCACCGGGCTAGAACCTGGGGGCAAGACGCCTGCTTTCGATAATATCGAGGCCGTGGTCCTGGAATCGGTCCTAGCCTCGAACGACCTCGAAGAAACATTGTTAGCATAGCCAACAGAAGACCGAAATATCCGTGACCGGCCGGATATTACGGCGAAAATCTCGGCACGTATCAATAAGGGACCGACAATCAGTAAATCAAGAGATTTTTACCTTTTATAGAATTGTACCTAAAGCATGACTTCTCTACTATATAAAGGGGGTCTGATAATTCATAAAACATATTGTAACACGCATTCAAAAGCAATACAATATTATTTCCTCTTTAATCTCTTGTTCAATTGTATCTTGAGACCAATCGTGGTATATCTGACTCGAGGGTGATTGTTCCTTCAAGGCTGAAATTGTCCAATTCACGTGGTTTGAATTTACTTTGTCATTATTTATTTAATTGCAACTTAATTTATCACTTTGTGTCAAATTAATTCGCGTATCCTTAAAATCACTTACAAATTTAATTGTTATCCGATTTTGAGGGTAAACAAATCCTTTCGAGCAAACTTAAAAAATTATTTGTCATCCAATCATGCTAATTCTAAAATTTTATAGGTTATTGCAAACATCAGATCACAATCTAATTTTCTTTTGAGACATACTAAACATTATATGAGCAAGTATTAAACTCGAATCTAATATTAATTTTCAAAGGGTCTAAACAGTGGTGTAAACAAGGAGATTTGCGTAATCAGCCTGTTCACTCTAGTATAAAATCAACACCTACCCACAATAAGCTATGAGCATCTTCTCTATTTTATTCGAAAACAACAAAACATTGAATGCGTTCAATTCCATTCTTTTTCGAACCTTTTCACATGACTACTGTCGCCACGCTTTCTGCTATAGTACAGTACTGACCGATCATGTTAATTTTACGTTGGATGGATAGTAGTCTAGAGGTAAAATGTCCTTTTGGCTGCAAAACCAGCCAACATTTATCCGGATTAATTAGCCGAATTTTAAAGTGGATACGAGAGTACTATATACTTCCCACTGAAATTAAAAGAAAAGAAGAAAGAATAACCAAGAATGTGGTTGGTTGACCGTAATATGTTTACACTTAATACTAATGCTCTTTATAGGACCAACACTTAAATTGTTTAATGTGTTATTTGATCTATAACATTTTGATAAAATCCACATAGTAAAAGTAAATACAAAAGTACGTAATATAGAAAGGTTGTTTAACTTATGAAGCACTTACTCAGATCTTATTCTATGTCAAGTTATTACCTTTGTTGTTTCCTTAGAAAATATTGTTGTTCTTTTGTTTACTCTTACTGATCTTGTTAAGATTATATACTTGCTGTAGAAATTAATTTATCATTATAAAAAAAATAAGGATAAAAGGACACATAACAAATTCAAACATTTGTAGATTGTAACTATACTTTTTCGAACTTTGCAAATATATGAATATATCAAATTTTATTTTCTAAATTTCATGTTTATTTAAACACTATCACGTAAAATTGGAAGAGAATGCAATAAAAAATGTCTTAAAATAGGCAGATTAATTTGCTATAAAATGAGTGTCATTTTAAATAATAAGAATAATAATATGAGAAGAAATAAAAGTATACTTTAATAAAATAGTTTTTATATAAAATTTAAATATTATATCAAAATCTTAGACGTTATTTATTTTCGATCCATAAATAAATATTTAATGGTGCTCTTATTTCGTTTTTCTTTTCTCTCGACAGTCAAGATTCTTGAATATAATGGGGCCCCCCATTCGTTATTATTATGCTAGTAACTAGTAACTAGTAATAGTACAAGCCTAATAATCAAAGGCAAGCCATCATTATTCATTTTTACAAAAACTCATCACGCGTCATCTTCAAATATACCAACGTCTGCATGGCTGACACGTGTAGGTTCTCCAGTACATAAAAAATGCCTTGAGCTACAAGTGAGTCAGTACTACCAAAACCATTAGACCAAAATCCAAATATAGAGGTCGCAGTTTTTGCCCCTGGCCGATAGTTTAAATTGTAGTTGGCTGTCAATTTGTGATAGGGATCTTCTGTTTCTATTTGGTGAATCCGAGTAAATGGTATTTGACGTTTTAACACTTTTTGTCTTCAATCCCATTAATTAATAAAGATGTAAAGCAACTGAGCAATCAAAGCCGAATTCAACGGCAAAAGTGTTCAAATATGATTTGATTCGAAGGAGGGGACTTCAAGTTCTATTAAACTTGGTTAACTAGTGTTTTGTGAATCTAACACATCATATACCGAGATTAAGTTTTATATATTAATGATATAAAAATTACAAGTTATTTATTAAGTAATTACATTAAATTCTTTTGATAAATAATAACTATAATTAAGTAATAAATATATCTATATCTATATCTATATCTATATTATTATAAAAGTACGAATATCTCACATTAAATGTTGAACGACAAAAATATTTTCAAAATATTAATCTACTATTGTGCTCTTACAAGACTAAATTATAATCCATATCGGATAGAATTGTAAATTTAATTTCACCAAATATTTCGAACTCTGGATTCAACTAAACTTTGGGTTAATTCCTTGTGAATTTGAAACTGTTCCCAATTCAAGTTGCAACTGTTTCCACTCTAATTTCTCTGCTTCTCTTTCTTTGACTATTAAAGTTTATATAACATATTAACTTTATTTTATTTAATATAATTTCAATTTTGAATTATTGGCAAGTAGTTGTGTAAATTTCTGTGATGATGCATTATTTGATTCGTAATAATTATGTGGTAACTTTTTGTAATACTTTATTTATATTCTACATAATTGGGTTAAAAGTTTAGCATTTTAATTTATAATTTTTCTTATTATTGTAAAAGCACAATATAAAAAACACTTAATCGGAAAAAATATCCTCAAAATTTGATTGACTTTTATATCCTTCAAAATATAAATTATTTCTTCGCAAAATAATTTCATGTTGGATAAAATTATAATATGTAAAACTTTACCTAATATGAATTTAATTACATGGACTTTTAATCTTAATCGAATTTTAATAATTCAGTTATTTGGGATATCATGTCCTACCTATAATTGAAAATTCTACAAGCATACCAACTTTACAAGTACGAAAGTGATTTTAACAACTTTTACTTCTATTCTTATGAGTATTTTCCTCTTTAATCTGTTCTAAAATAAATCAAAGTACTCCTATTATTTATGGGGTTAGCATGGAAAAGGTTGGCGACTGCATAATTCATAGGTCTAGACGAGTAGAATGGTAAAAAAATCATGTTCCTGGGTAAATCATAGTGCTCGAGTCTCTTCAAGCAAGAGAATGTAAGCAAGATATAGAGATCGACATCGAATACAGCTTGAAATGGTAAGGAAAACATATTTGTTGTATTTAAAAGTAAACAAAATATTCAGAAAAAAAGAGGACCTAGATTTGAGGAAGAAACTAATATAGGTGCCATGCTAGGGACAAATAGTTATTTAAATAAGCACATTTGATAATGTTTTTACTTTCAAGTACTTCCTTCTTTATTGAATGAATGTTGGGCTAGTTTTTATTCTGAATTACATTTATTTTTTCAATTGATTGTATATAACTTAAACTTACATGACTATTTGACTCTCTCTCTCTCTCTCTCTCTCTCTCTCAGAGAGAGAGAGAGTCAAATAGTCATGTAAGTTTAAGTTATATGTGTGTGTGTGTGTGTGTTCCTACGGATGTATGTTACTTTGTGTAAGTTACGTGCAGAATTCTAGAAGAGATAATTATTAGTCAAAAGACAACACATTGACATATTAGCATGATAAAAGTATTCCTTTTTAATTTGTCTATGAAGTGTAAGTTTTGTGTTTAATTTTTTATTCTTTTGAATGGATGCAAAAATATTGATAGGCTTTTATACATAGGGTATTGTTTTTTTTTTCCTTTTGTCTTCTAATATCTTTGAGTTTTGTTGATAATGTGATGTTATTTATTACAATTGAGTTTATCTTAATCTTATTGTAGTTAAATTGCTCTATGAAAACTCTAGAGGTTATAATACATACATGTAATTACTCAATTTATTGTATAAATTGAGGTATATTTTTTAAATGACTTACGACCATATCTTCAAAAATTACTTCTTTTGGTTCAAAAGAATTGTTTAAAATTTGAAAAACATAGTAGAAAATAAAATTTTATTTTAAAAAATAAATAATAGACTGAAGATACTTCAAACATATTAAAACAAAACCATATCTTCAAACAAACTTATTTCTTGTATATAATATTCTTTAAGTTTAATTTTTGGCTCCTCTATGTAAATAATTGACTGAAAATTTACGTGTGAAGCACAACTAGTTATTAGGAGAAGTTTGTGCCTTACTTGGCAGCAGTTCTCCATGATCTTTTTGGAGAAGTTTGTGCCTCAGTCTCGCAGAGAGGAGCTGCACAGACAGTTTGAGCATCTTTGCCAGGGTGATATGTCCATGACACAGTAAGAGATGAGATTTTCTGAGTTGGCTCATCACGCAGTCTAGTTGGTTCCCACTGATAGTGAGAGGATTAGGAGGTTCATTGATGGCCTCACATATCAGCTGCAGTTACTTATGACTAGGGAGAGGGTACCTGGTGCTACTTTTGATGAGGTAGTGGACATTGCTCGGCAGATAGAGATGGTTCGTAGCCAGGAACGTGGAGAGACAGAGAGAGAGTCTAAGAGGCCTCGTGGTCCAGGTGATTACAACGGTGTTCCTTCAGGGGGGTCAGTTTTACCGCGGTAGGGGTCGTTCTTACAGACACACTCAAACCGGTCGTCCAGTTCATCGTGGTGCATCAGCTAGCCACGGTTCTTACAGTGCTCACTCAGGCCAGTCTTCATTCAGTACACTACCAGCGTAGAGTTCTCATCATGCTTCGTCCGCTCAGGCTTCTGCAGGTAATTCCTCGGGTTATCAGGAGTAGCAGTTCCGTCAGAGGAGGGGTTATTTCAAGTGCGGAGAATCTGGTCATTTCAAGAGAGAGTGTCCTAGGCTGTTGAGTGGGGCTCCATACCGGAGTCCTCGACTGATGGCACCAGCATTAGCAGTTCCACCACTCGCCCATCCAGCACGGGGTGGGGGTCAGGAAGCTAGGGGTCGCCCAAGAGGGGGAGGCCGATCAAGTGGCAGGCATGCTCGATTCTATGCTTTTCCTGTCAGGCCAGATGCTGTTGCCTCAAATGCAGTGATCACATGTATTGTTTTAGTGTGCCACCGGGAGGCTTATATATTATTTGACCCTGGTTCCACTTATTCATATGTATCATCGTATTTTGCTCATTATCTGGATATGCCCTGTGAGTCCTTAGTTTCACCTGTTTGTGTATCTACACCGGTGGGCAATATTATTATTGTAGATCATGTGTATCGATCGTGTGTGGTAAGTATTGGGGAACTGGAGACTAGAGTTGATCTTTTATTGCTTGGTATGGTTGATTTCGATGTAATCTTGGGTATGGATTGGTTGTCTCCATGTCATGCTATTCTGGACTGTCACACAAAAATTGTGACGTTGACGATGTCGGGGTTGCCAAAGGTTGAATGGAGGGGTTCTCTAGATCTTGTTCCTAGCAGGGTAATTTCCTATTTGAAGGCCCAACGTATGGTTGGAAAGGGATGCTTGTCATATTTAGCCTTTGTGAGAGATGTTGATACAGATACTCCTATTATTGATTCAGTACCGGTCGTGCGAGACTTTCGAGATGTATTTCTTGCAGACCTGCCGGGTATGTCACCCGACAGGGATATTAATTTTGGTATTGATTTGGTGCAGAGCACTCAACCCATTTCTATTCCTCCGTATCGTATGTCACCAGCTGAGTTAAAAGAATTGAAAGAGCAACTTCAGGAACTCCTTGAAAAGGGGTTTATTAGGCCTAGTGTGTCACCTTGGAGTGCACCGATTTTGTTTGTGAAAAAGAAAGATAGTACTATGCGGATGTGCATTGATTATAGGCAGTTGAATAAAGTTACAATCAAGAATAAATATCCTTTACCGCATATTGATGACTTATTTGACCAGCTTCAGGGAGCGAGGATGTTCTCCAAAATTGATTTGAGGTCTGGGTATCACCAGTTAAAAATTCGGGATTCGAATATTCTAAAGACGGTAATCAGAACTCGTTATGGCCACTATGAATTTCTTATGATGTCTTTTGGGCTAACCAATGCCCCAATAGCATTTATGCATTTGATGAATAATGTATTCTTTCCATATCTTGATTTATTTATAGTGGTATTTATTGATGATATTCTGGTGTACTCACGTAGCTAGGAGGAGCGTGCACAACACTTGGGTATTGTATTACAGATGCTGAGAGAGGAGAGACTTTATGCCAAATTCTCTAAGTGTGAGTTCTGGCTTAGTTCGGTGGCATTCTTGGGACATATAGTGTCCAGTGAAGGAATTAAGGCAGATCCAAAGAAAATAGAGGCAGTTCAGAGTTGGCTCAGACCATCTTCAGTTATTGAGATTCAGAGTTTTCTCGGCTTGACCGATTATTATCGTCGCTTCGTGGAGGGTTTCTTGTCTATTGCATCGCCTATGACTAAATTGAACTAGAAAGGTGATCCATTCAGGTGGTCGGATGAATGTGAAGAGAGCTTTCATAAGCTCAAGACAACTTTGACTACAACTTCAGTATTAGTGTTGCCTACAGGTTTAGAGTCTTATACTGTGTATTGTGACGCGTCGCGTATTGGTCTCGACGCAGTAATTATGCAAGACGGTAGGGTGATTGTGTCATTTCACCCTCAGACGGACGAACAGTTCGAGCACACTATTCAGATACTGGAGGATATGTTACGCATTTGTGTCATTGATTTTGGGGGTTCTTGGGATAAATTTCTGCCACTCGCGGAGTTTGCTTACAATAATAGCTACCAGTCAAGCATTCAGATGGCTCCGTATGAGACTTTATATGGGAGATGGTGCCGATCTCCAGTGGGTTGGTTTGAGCCGAGTGAGGCTAGTCTATTGGGTACTGACTTGGTTCAGGGTGTTTTAGATAAGGTCAAAGTAATTCAAGAACGGTTTTGCATGGCATAGTCTAGACAAAAGAGTTATGCCGACAGGATGGTTTGTGATGTTGTTCACATGGTTGGGGAGAATGTTCTGCTCAAGATTTCACCCATGAAGGGCGTATTGAGGTTCGGGAAAAAGGGCAAGTTGAGCCCTCAATATATTGGACCTTTTGAGATACTTAATAAGATTAGAGAGATGGCTTATGAACTTGCCTTGCCACCTAGTCTATCAGGTGTTCATCCAGTGTTCCATGTATACATGCTCCGAAAGTATGTCAGAGATCCGTCTCATATTCTGGATTTCAGTACAGTACAGCTAGGTGGTAATTTGACTTACGATGTGGAGCCGGTGACTAGTTTAGACCGGCAGGTTAGAAAACTGAGGTCAAAGAGTATAGCATCAATGAAGGTGCAGTGGAGAGGCCAACCAGCCGGAGAAGCTACTTGAGAGATTGATCAGGAGATGTAGAGCAAATATTCACACTTATTTGAGACTCCAGGTATTGTTCTAAACCTGTTCGAGGACGAACATTTGTTTAAGAGGGGGAGAATGTAACGAACTGGCCGGTCATTTTGAGTATTATAGCCTCGTTCCCTCATTTACTGTTCAATTTATGCTTTATAGTTGTTTTATGACTTACAGGGTTAGTTGGTTCGGGTCCGGAACGAATTCAGAGTGAAATAAGACACTTAGTCTCATAATTAAAAATTTAAGTTAGAAAAGTTGACCGGATATGGACCTATGTGTAAAAGATCTCGGATATGAATTTTGATGATTCCAATAGCTCCGTATGGTGATTTTGGACTTAAGAGCGTGTCCGAAAAATTATTTGGAGGTCCGTGGTGGAATTAGGCTTGAAATGCCGAAAGTTGACTTTTTTGAAAGTTTGATCGGGGGGTTGACTTTTTGATATTGGGATCGGAATTCGATTCTAAAAATTAGAATACCTCCGTTATGTCATTTATGACTTATGTGCAAAATGTGAGGTCAATCGGGCGTGATTTGATAGGTTCTGGAGTCGTTTGTAGAAATTAGAAAATTCAAAGTTCATTAGGCTTGAATTTGGGTGTAATTCATGGTTTTAGCGTTGTTTGAGGTGATTTGAGGGTTTGACTAAGTTCGTATGATATTTTAGGACTTGTTAGTATATTTAGTTGAGGTCCCGAGGGCCTCGGGTGAGTTTTGGATGGTTAACAGATCAAAATTTGAACTACAACAGTTGCTGCAATTTCCTTCTGCCAAAAATCTAGCCCAGATTCGAGCCCAAAAAACAAATCGAGCCCAAAATCAAGCCACGATCGAAGTCAGGGTCGAGTACCAGGATCGAAGCCATGATCGAAAGCCAGGGTCGAGGGCCATGATCGAGGGCCAGGATCGAGGGTCAGAATCGAGGCCCAGGATCAAGACCGAGGATCGAGGCCCAGGATCGAGGCCCAGGATCGAGACCCAAGATCGAGGCAGGACCGAGGCTGTCTGGGCAGTATTATAAAGTAGTGACTTCGTCCCATTCGCCATTTTTGACAAATTGGAACTTGAGGAGAGGCGAGTTTTGATAGATTTTTCAAGGAAAACTTGAGTTAAGTCCCTTGTGATCATTTCTACTCCATAATATTGAATTATAATCGAATAATCAGACTAGATTACATGATTTTGAGGTATGAATCGGAGATTGGAACTTAAAAATTTGGAAATAAGATGTGTAGATATGAGGGTCGAGTTGAAGTCGGATTTTGGTAAAATTGGTATGGGTAGACTCGTGGTTGAATGGGCTTTCGTATTTTGTAACTTTTGTCAGGTTCCGAGAGATATTTTTGAGCAAAAAAATTCAGATTTTTATGGAAAATTATATTTTCATATGGAATTAATTCCAATAAATTTTATTGACTGAAATGAATTATTTGTGACTAGATTCTAGGCATTCGAATGCCGATTTACGAGGCAAAGGCATCGTAGAGTAAAACAAATTCATGTTTTGAGGTAAGTAATAGTTTTAAATCTGGTCCTGAGGGTATGAAACTCCAGATATTTGGTATCATGTGATTACTTTGGAGGTGACGCACATGCTAGGTGGCGGGCGTGTGGGCGTGCACCGAGGGGATTGTGACTTGGTCCGTCCCGTGAAAACTGTAAAATTGAATAACTTGTTCATAGTTATGTGCTCTCTATGTGTTGTGGAAACTTGACTATAAGTCATGCTAGAAACCATGTTTAGGCTATATATTGGTATTGCTGGGACCCACAAAGGTCGTGTACATGTTGAATTATCTGCTTAAATTGTTGTTTTGTACTCAGACACAGCTTACTTGATTATTTTATCTCAGTCTCTATTGTTCATTACTGATATATCATATCATTGTTGTTTGGGATGACTTTATGATTGTTGAGAGCCCGAGAGACTGAAGAGCTTTATGACTGAGTGAGGCCGATAGCCTGATTGTGAGATATTATACCATAACACATGAGTTGTCCGTGCGGATCCTTATATTATACTATAGCACGTGAGTTGGCCATACAAATCCAGATATTTATATTATGGCACGTGAGTTGTCCGTACATCACGTGAGATGTCTGTGCAGATTATAGCGCTTGGACTGTAGGAGCCCCTCCGGAGTCTGTACACCCCCAGTGAGCGCGGGTACCCATTGAGTGTGAGTACTGAGGGCTAGGAGCCCAGTGAGTGATTGTTGTCCTGAGAGGTTGTGCTTGTTTTTCATTAGTTGATGCACTTAGTTGCTATATGTTATTGTGGTGAAATCTCTGAAGAATTCTATATCCAGATTACATGAACTTGAATTATAAAAAAAAATTGATTTGACTTAAACTGTCGGATTTGAAAGCATGTCTATTCTTTGCTGGAATTACTGAAAATGAATTATAATTGTATAACTTGTCACTATTTTCAGTTTCTTATTTATTATTGTTACTTGCTGAGTTGGTTGTACTTATACTACATCCTGCACTTTGTGTACAAATCCAGGTGCTTCTGGACATAACGGGTGTTGATTCTCTCGTGCAGTTGATCTTCCGGAGATTCAGAGGTAGCTGTCGTGTTTCGCAGACCTTGTCTCTCTTTCCCTACCTCCTTGTTTACTGTATTTTGGTCTTAGACTATTATAGACCTTATGTCCCAGACTTGTATCCATATTAGATGCTCATGTACTCAGTGACACCAGGTTTTGGGGAGTGTTCGTATCAGTATTTGTGAGATTTTGTATTATATTTAAATATTATATTTTTAAACTTAAGAGAGATTGTGGTTTATTGAGATTTTCGGCTGGCCTAGTAACGAGATAGGCGCCATCACGATAGGTTGGGATTTTGGGTCGTGATAGTTGATGTACACTTTCAAGGTTAACCGAATTTAATAATTAAATATAAAAATCAATATGATACCTAAATAATGATATATTCTATTTAATATTCAATTACCGAAATATCACTTTAAATTCGAAAAAGATATAAGAATTTAATAGATCTTGACATATGAATATGGAAGAATAAAGAGATTGTCGCATTTCAATAACACATTATAAGAACGATCATACATCATATTATTTAAAGTTAATAAAAATGGAGCAATTATTATTCTATTAAATATTACATCCCATAAGAGAATTCCAAATATTTTTAGACAAGTTTTAAAGAAATTCTATATAAAGTCTTAAAAGTATATATAAAAATTATATATTTATATATCGGTGTGATGACCCGATAGGTCATCTTTAAATTTAATAATTATTTCTTTATTCTAAAACCTCAAATAGCACCTTTAGTATTCCTCGACTTGCTAGCATAGTCCGTAAAGTTTTTATGTGAAACATTGATTAAAGTATGAAATAGAGCTTTAAAACTCAACTGAGTTGACTTTGGTCAACGTTTTTGGCAAACAGACTCGGATTGGTATTTTGACAGTTCCAATAGGTCCATATTGTGATTTGGGACTTGGGAGTATGCCCGAAATCGAATTCGGAGGTCCCTAGCTCAAATTATCGCCATTTAACGGAAATTAGAAATCTAGAGGCTAAAGATTTTCAAAGTTTGACCGTGAATTTGACTTTATTGATATCAGACTGAGATTGAGATTCCGAAAGTTGGAATAGCCTCGTTATGTCATTTGGGACTTACCTGCAAAATTCGATATTATTCTGGATTGAGTTGACATGTTTCGCCGTGAGTTATAGAATTAAAAATTTTATAAACTCATAAGTCCGAATCGAGGTGTGAATTATATTTTTGACGTTGCTTGACGTGATTTGAAACCTCTAGTAGGTCTGTGTTATATTAGGGGAATGGTTTGTATATTTGAACGGGATTCCGAGTGGCTTGGGTGAGTTTCGGGGTAAGTTTTGAACGAGTTTGGGCATTTCGGCACCCTGATGATGTTTTGGGACAGTTGAAATGCGGGGGGCACATTTTGGAGCGCGGATGTGCGGCCGCCAACTCCCAAAGTGCGAAGGCAGTGGTAATTGTGCGGACCGTAGTTGAAATTGTGCGGTCCGCAGAATTTCTCTCGCGGCCGCAGAAAGGAGATTTTCAGGTTTGATGGTCCAATTTCGGAAGCTTATATCTTTTAATATACAAGGAATTTGGAGATGATTCAAAAATAAAAATTGTAGCCATTTGAGTCTAGTTTCCAGGAAGGTATACCATTAATCATTTGAATATTTTTACATAAAGTTATGGTCAATTTACTAAAGTCTAGTAGTGCAATCACACGGAAGTGTGGCCGCGCAGTTTGGACCGCGAACGCGTAACTTGGAAATGTGTGGACTACAATAAAAATATGTGGTCAGCACAATGGGTATCAGATTTTGTACCATATAAACGAGGGTTTCATCTCATTTTTTATTTTTGGACCTAGAGAGCTCGGTTTGTGACGATGGTTCGTGGGGTTTTCAAAACATTCATCGAGGTAAGTGATTCTAACTCGGATTTGGTTAATATACATGAATATATCATTGTTTTCATCATTCAATTAGCATTTTGAGACGAAAATTAGGGGAAAAGTATAGAAACTTCATAAACTATAATTTTAGGATTCGAAGGGCAATCCGATGTCGGAATTCGATAATTTTTATATGGTTGAACTCGTATCGGAACGGGTATTCGAATTTCATAATTTTTCGTCAGGTACCAAAAAGTGGGACCCTCATTGACTTTTGGTTGAATTTTCCGAAAATAACTTAAATTATGGCAATAATTTCTAAAGCTCAAATTGAATTGTTGGTAAATAATTTGCTAGGTTTGATTGGTTTGGAGAATAATTCGAAAGGAAAAGTTGTGGTCGAGTGATCATTTGAAATTTGCGGAACAAGGTAAGTGTCGTGGTTAGCCTTGACTTGAGGGAATAGAACCCTTGAATTATTTGTTATGTGAAATTCATGTGAACGGCGTATAGACGAGGTGACGAGTGTCTATACGTCGTCAAATTAATTATTTACATAATTATTTGAAAATAATAAATTAATTATTATATTGATTGTTTCTCTCATATTCCATGCTCAATATTATGCCTTGAATCCATGCTATAATTGCTACATGCTTATTTGATTTATGTGTCTTAATTGTTACTTGACATTTAGCATACTAATTATTAAATTGCCTATTTCCTCCTTAATTTTGACAATTAATTGCTACTTGTCATCACTTATTTCTAAATAAATCATAATTATTATATGCTTGTTGTCTTATAATTTTATATTAATTCTTGCATTTATTGGAGTAATTTCTTTTATAAAAATTGGTAAATTATATTATTTGAGGAGCAGGTTGCACGCCGCAACAGAAATAAAAGTGAATATATTGGAGGAGCGGGTTGCACGCCACAACTAAATTGATTGAAATGAATATATTGGAGGAGCGGGTTGCACGCCACAACAGAATTGATTGAAAAGATATATTGAGGATCGAGTTGCACGCCGCAACATGATTAAATGAAAATGGATATATTGTGGGATCGAGTTGCACGCCACAACGGAATTGAATATGAATATATTGTGGGATTGGGTTGCACGCCACAATAGAATTGAATATGAATATATTGTGAGATCGGGTTGTACGCCGACGAAAACTGAAATAATAATTGGTTATGACTGCCGAGTTGGCTTCAGCTGTTAAAATGAGTTACCTGTTTTATTTCTAGTATTGTTGTTATTATTATTATTGCGTACAAATTAATGTAAGTGACCTGCCTTAGCCTCGTCACTACTTCGTCGAGGTTAGGCTCAGCACTTACTGGATACATGGGGTCGGTTGTACTCATACTATACTCTGCACTTCTTGTGCAGATACGGGAGTTGGTCCCAGTAGTGTATAATAGATTTGCACGGATTCAGCTATTCGCAGGAGACTTGAGGTATAACTACATGGCGTTCGCAGTTCTGAAGTCCCCTTCCACTTTATCGTAGCTGTGTATTTCTTTCAAACAACTTCATTTTTATTCAGACCTTTATTTGTATTATTCTAATGTGATGACCCAAAAGGTCATCTTATATTTTAAAACTCGATTCTGCGCCCTTAAAAATCTTATATTTACCCTCCTCGATTTGCGTGTGCCGTCCAGGCAGGTTTCCGGAAAGCTTTTATGTTGAAAATAAGAATTTATGCCTTAAAAAGTTAATTTTATTTGACTTGGGTCAATTTTTTTGGGAAACGGGCTTGGATCTATGTTTTGACGGTGTCGGTGGATCCGTATTGAATTATGAGATCTGGGCGTATGCCCGAAATCGAATTCGGAGGTCCCTAGCTTGAGTTATGAATTTTCGATGAAAATTAAAAGTCTGAAAATTATTTGTTTTTAAGAATTGATTGATGTGTGGCATTGTTAGTATCGGGTCTGTATTTTGGTTCCGGAGTCTGGTATAGGTTCATTATGATATTTAAGACTTGTTTGTGAAATTCGGTGAGAAACAGAGTTGATTTGACGTGAGTCGGACGTCCAGTTCAGAAGATATAAATTTTAAAGTGTTCTTGAGAATTTTATTCGATTTGGTGCTAAATTCGTAGTTCTAGGAGTTATTTTGGCGATTTGATCGCGTGAGCAAGTTCGTATGATATTTTTGGACTTGTGTTCATGTTTGGTTTGGAGCTCCTCGCAAACGCGTAGTGTTAGGCACACCTGGGGAAAAATCGATCGTTTCTTCATCGCGATCGCGAGCAATGTCTCGCGAACGCGAAGGCCGGGGGGAGTAACCTTCGCGAACGCAAGTAAGGTATTGTGAACGCGAAGGTTTAGCAGCTCTGCTCTTCGCGAACGGGANGTAGCCTACGCGAACACGAATACGGTCTCGCGAACGCGAAGGCTTGGCAGCCTATACTCTTCGCGAACGTGATGAACACTGTCGCCCAGCATTTAACAGAATCCAAACACGGAATTTAGCCAAAAATTTATTTTTCTCAAAAACCAAACGGTGTGAGGCAAGTTTTCAAGAGCCATTTCTTCCCCAAAGTATTGATAAGTGATTCTAAACCATTTGTTTTCAATTACCCATTATATTTCTTGAATTATCAACCTAAAATCTAGAGTTTTCATGGTAGAATTAGGGGTTAGGGTAGAAAACTAGGTATTTCGGAAATTTGGGAATTTAGACCTCAATTTGAGGTCAGATACCAAAACTAATTATATATTCGGGCTCGGGGGTGAATGGGTAAATAGATTTTGGTCCGAACCTCGAGTTTTGACCAAGCGGACCCGGTGTCGATTTTTCTACTTTTTGTACGAAAATTTGAGAAATTTAATTCATGCAATATAATTGATTTCTTTAGCAATATTTGATATTATTGAGTCATTTTTGAATAGATACGAGTGGTTTGGAGATGAATTCTAAAAGAAAAGCTGTGATTGAGAATTAAGTGGCCTTCGGAGCAAGGTAAGTATTGTGTCTAACCCTGGCTTGAGGGAATTAGGAACCTTAGATTACTTGCTAAGTGAAATTCATGTGAACGGCGTATATGTGAGGTGACGAGTACTTATGCGCCGCCAATTTATATGTTTTTCATATTTCTCTGTTTTTCTTATATTGTCTCTTTCCTATGCCTAATTGCTTCATGTCATACTAGTGTTGTTCAATTTATCGTTCTTATCATGTTTACGGATTTTCTGGTGATAATTGAGTTTTTATTTCAAAGTTGAGATTGATATTATGGAACCAAACGTAGAAGTAATTGTTATTCTATCTCCCTGTGGTTATTTATGCATTGCATTATGGTAAGGGTAAGGAGGTTTATTGATGGACTTGCTCAGCCTATCAGATTGCAGATGGCTAATGAGACTGGGAGTGAGATCTTTTTTAGGCGGCTGCTAATGTCGCCAGACGAGTCGAAATGGTTATTACTCAGGGAGGTCAGGGATTTGACAAGAGACCTCGTCATTTTGGTGAGTTCAGCGGTGCCGCATCTATAGGCAGGAGTACTTTTGGCAGAGGTCATCCTCCCAGGCCATTTCATTCAGCGCTCCAGGCATCCCACGGGGCCTCAGGTGGTCGTGGCCCTCAGATGCATTATTCCGACCATCTAGCCTACAGTGTATCACCATCTCCTATTAGTGCACCTCCACTCCAGAGTTATCAGGGTGGTTATTCAGGTCGACATGGTTAGTTTCAGGGTCAATAGTCACATCAGCCGAGGTTATGTTATACTTGTGGTGATCCGAGGCACATTGCTAGATTTTACCCTCGGGCAACAGGCATCTCACTGCATCAGAGTTCTCGTGCCATGGTTCCGGCACCAGTTGCTGCACCACCTGCTCAGCGAGCCAGAGGCAGGGGTCGGGCAGCCAGAGGTAGAGGCCAGACTGTTAAAGGTGGAGGTTAGGCCGTTAGAGGTGGAGACCATCTAGTTAGAGGTCATCCCGGGGACGTAGTTCAGATTGGTGGGGCCCAACCCCCGGTGTTATGCTTTCCCAGCCAGACCTGAGGCTGAGTCATCTGACGCTGTTATCACATGTACTGTTTCAGTTTGCGGTAGAGATGCTTCAGTCCTATTTGATCCGGGATCTACTTACTCCTATGTGTCATACTATTTTGCGTCCTATTTGGTTGTGCCCCGTGATTCTTTGAGTGCTCCTGTGTATGTGTCCACACCAGTGGGAGATGCTATTGTTGTAAATCGTATTTATCGTTCGTGTGTGGTCACCATTGGGAGTATTAAGACTCGTGTAGATCTTCTACTTCTCGACATGGTTGATTTTGATATCATACTGGGTATGGATTGGCTGTCACCTTATCATGCTATATTAGATTGTCACGCCAAGACGGTGACCTTAGCCATGCAGGGGTTGCCTGAATTAGAGTGGAGAGGGAATCTTGGCCATTCTGCTAGCAGGGTTATCTCTTATGTGAAGGCTCGACATATGGTCGATAAGGGGTGTCTTACTTAATTGGCTTATGTCCGTGATTCTAGTGCAGAGGTTCCTTCAGTGGATTCAATGCCAGTTGTTCATGAGTTTCCAGAGGTGTTTCCTGCAGACCTGCCGGGGATGCCACCCGACAGGACATCAATTTTTGCATTGATTTGGCTCCGGGTACTCAGCCCATTTCCATTCCGCCATACCGCATGGCCCCGCCAGAGTTGAAAGAATTAAAGGAACAATTGCAAGATTTGCTTGATAAAGGCTTCATTAGACCTAGTGTCTCGCCCTGGGTGCACCTGTGTTGTTTGTGAAGAAGAAAGATTGATCGATGAGGATGTGTATAGACTATTGGTAGTTGAACAAAGTCACCATCAAGAAAAAGTATCCATTGCCAAGGATTGATGATTTATTTGATCAGATTTAGGGTGCCAAGGTATTTTCGAAGATTGATTTGAGATATGGCTACCATCAGTTGAGGATTAGGGCATCTGATGTCCCCAAGACAACTTTTCGGACTCGGTATGGGCATTACAAATTTCAAGTTATGTCATTTGGGCTGACAAATGCCCCAGCAACATTCATGGATTTGATAAAACGGGTGTTCAAGCCCTACTTGGATTCCTTTGTGATTGTGTTTATTGACGATATCTTGGTCTACTCTCACAGCCGAGAGAAGCACAAGTAACACCTTCGGATCGTTCTTCAGACTCTGAGAGACTGTCAGTTATATGCTAAATTCTCAAAATGCGAGTTTTGGTTGAGTTCAGTTGCTTTCTTAGGTCACGTTGTATCAACAGAGGGTATTCAGGTGGATCCTAAGAAGACTGAGGCCGTTCAGAACTAGCCTAGACCCACATCAGCTATAGAGATCCGAAGTTTCCTGGGTTTGGCGGGCTATTACAATCGATTTGTGGATGGGTTTTCATCCATAGCAGCCCCGTTGACTAGATTGACCCAGAAGGGTGCCCCGTTTAGGTGGTCAGACGAGTGTGAAGCGAGCTTTCAGAAGCTCAAGACAGCTTTGACTACGGCACCGGTATTGGTGTTACCCACATGTTCAGGATCTTATACAGTATATTGTGATGCATCTCATATTGGCTTGGGTGTGGTGTTGATGCAGGGTGGCAAGGTTATTAGATATGCTTCGCAGCAGCTGAAGGTTCACGAGAAGAATTACCCTGTTCATGATCTAGAGCTGGCAGCCATTGTTCACGCGCTAAAGATTTTGAGGCACTATCTGTACGGTGTGCCATGTGAGGTATTCACTCATCGGAGCTTTCAGTATTTGTTCAAGCAGAAGGAACTCAATTTGAGGCAGAGAAGGTGGCTGGAGCTATTGAAAGACTATGATATCATCATATTGTATCATCTCGGGAAGACCAATGTGGTGGCCGATGCTCTGAGTAGAAAGTTAGCCAGTATGGGCAACCTTGCTTATATTCCAGTTGGTGAGAGACCACTAGCATTGGATGTTCAGGCCCTGGCCAACCAGTTTGTGAGGTTAGATGTTTCTGAGCCCGGCCGTGTTCTAGCTTGTACAGTTGCTCGGTCTTCTTTGTTTGAGTGCATCAGAGATTGGTAGGATGACGATCCTCATTTACTTGTCCTTAGAGACACAGTGCGGCACGGTGGTGCCAAGTAGGTTACTGCTGGAGATGACGGAGTTTTGAAGATGCAGGGTCTTATTTGTGTGCCTAATATGGATGGACTTCGTGAGTTGATCCTTGAGGAGTCCCACAGTTCCCGGTATTCTATTTATCCGGGCACCGCCAAGATGTATCAGGACTTGATGCAGTATTATTGGTGGAGGCGAATGAAGAAAGACATAGTTGCATATGTAGCTCGGTGCCTAAATTGCCAGCAGGTAAAGTGCGAGCATTAGAGACCTACTGGTTTACTTCAGAGGTTAGAGATTCCTGAGTAGAAGTGGGAGCGTATCACTATGGATTTTGTTTTTGGACTCCCACGGACTCAGAGGAAGTTCGATGTAGTTTTGGTCATTGTGGATAGGCTGACTAAGTCAACGCATTTCATTCCTGTGGCAGTTACCTATTCCTCAGAGCGATTGGCAGAGATTTACATCCGGGAGATCGTCCGTCTTCACGGTGTGCCCGTGTCTATTATATCTGACAGAGGTATGCAGTTCACCTCGCACTTCTGGAGGGAAGTACAGTGTGAGTTGGGTACGCGTGTTGAGTTGAGCACAACATTTCATCCTCAGACGAACGGGCAGTCTGAGTGCACTATTCAGATCTTGGAGGATATGCTCTGTGCTTGTGTTATATACTTTGGAGGTTCTTGGGATCAGTTCTTGCCCCTTGCAGAGTTTGCCTACAACAACAGTTACCAGTCGAGCATTCAGATGACTCCCTATGAGGCATTATATGGTAGGCGGTGCCGGTCGCCAGTTGGGTGGTTCGAGCCGGGAAAGGCTCGGTTGTTGGGCACAGACTTAGTACATGATGCCTTGGATAAGGTCAAGATTATTCAGGATCGACTTCGCATAGCTCAGTCCAGGTAGAAGAGTTATGGCGACCGTAAAGTTCGTGATGTTGCATTCATGGTCGGAGAGAGAGTCTTACTACGGGTGTCACCCATGAAGGGTGTAATGAGGTTCGGAAAGAAGGGCAAGTTGAGCCCTAGGTATATCAGACCTTTTGAGATTCTGGAGAGAGTAGGAGAGGTGGCTTACAGGCTTGCGTTGACACCTAGTTTAACAGCTATTCATCCGGTATTCCATGTGTCCATGCTTCAAAAGTAACACGGTGATCCGTCCTATGTGTTAGATTTCAGCTCTGTCCAGTTGGACAAGGATTTAACTTACGAGGAGGAGCCGATGGCAATTCTAGCCCAGCAAGTTCGCCAGTTGAGATCAAAGAGTTACCTTTCAGTTCGAGTGCAGTGGAGAGGTCAGCCTATTAAGGCAGCTGCTAGGGAGTCCGAGTCCGATATGCGGAGTAGATATCCCCACCTTTTCACCAGCCCAGGTACTTTTCTATGTCCGTTCGAGGACGAACGATTATTTTAGAGGTGGAGAATGTGATGACCCAAAAGGTCATCTTATGTTTTAGAACTCAAAGTTGCGCTCTTAAGACTTAAAATCTCATTTTTATCCTCCTCGATTTACGTGCACAGTCCAGGCAGATTTCCGGAAAGCTTTTATGTTAAACATTGAAGAAAATAAGAATTTATGCCTTAAAAAGTCGATTTTATTTGACTTCGGTCAACATTTTTATAAACGGGCCTAAATCCGTATTTTGTCGGTCTCGGTGGGTCTGTATCGAATTATGGGACTGGGCGTATGCCCGGAATCGAAATCGGAGGTCCCTAGCTTGAGTTATGAAGTTTTGATGAAAATTAAAAGTTTGAAAATTATTTGTTTTTAAGAATTGATTGATGTGTGGCATTGTTAGTACCGGGTCCGTATTTTAGTTCCGGAGCCCGGTACAAGTTCATTATGATATTTAAGACTTGTTTGTAAAATTTGGTGAGAAACGGAGTTGATTTGACGTGATTCGAATGTCCAGTTGAGAAGATATGAATATTAAAGTATTCTTGAGAATTTTATTCGATTTGGTGCTAAATTCGTAGTTCTAGGTGTTATGTTGGCAATTTGATCGCGCGAGCAAGTTGGTATGATGTTTTTAAATTTGTGTGTATTTTTGGTTTGGAGCCCCGAGGGCTCGGGTGAGTTTCGGATAGGCCACGAGATGTTTTGGACTTAGCAAATCTGGTATTTTGCTGCAGCAAGTGTTATGGCATGTCCTTCTTCGCGTTCGCGAAGGTACTCTCGCGAACTCGAAGAGTAAACTGGGCAGCTGAAATTTTCTTCTTCGCGAACGTGAAGGCTTGGTCGCGAATGCGAAGTGATGGGGGCGTTACCCTTCGCGAACGCGTAGTATTAGGCACACCTGGGGAAAAGTCGATCGTTTCTTCATCGCGAACGCGACCAATGTCTCGCGAACGCGAAGGCCAGGGGGGTAGGCCTACGCGAACGCGAACACGGTCTCGCGAACGCAAAGTCTTCGCAGCCTATACTCTTCGCGAACGCGACAGTGCTCTCGCGAATGCGATGAACACTGTCGCCCAGCACTTAACAGAATCCAAACACGGGATTTAGCCAAAAATTTATTTTTCTCAAAAACCAAACGGTGTGAGGCGATTCTTTCAAGAGCCATTTCTTCCCCAAAGTGTTGGTAAGTGATTCTAAACCATTTTCTTTCAATTACCCATTACATTTTTGAATTATCAACCTAAAATCTAGAGTTTTTATGGTAGAATTAGGTTTTAGAGTAGAAAACTAGGAATTTCAGAAATATGGGAATTTAGACCTCAATTTGAGGTCGGATTCCAAAACTAATTATATATTCAGGCTCGGGGATGAATGGGTAAATGAATTTTGGTCCGAACCTCGGGTTTTGACCAAGCGGGCCCGGGGTCGATTTTTCTACTTTTTGGAGGAAAATTTGAGAAATTTAATTCATGCAATATAATTGATTTATTTAGTAATATTTGATATTATTGAGTTATTTTTGAATAGATACGAGTGGTTTGGAGGTGAATTCTAAAGAAAAAGTTGTGATTGAGAATAAAGTGACCTTCGGAGCAAGTTAAGTGTTGTGTCTAACCCTGACTTGAGGGAATTAGGAACCTTAGATTACTTGCTAAGTGAAATTCATGTGAGCAGCGTACATGTGAGGTGATGAGTACTTATGCACCGCCAATTTATATGTTTTCCATGTTTCTCTGGTTTTCTTATATTGTCTCTTTCCTATGCCTAATTGCTATGTGTCATACTAGTGTTGTTCAATTTATCGTTCTTATCATGTTTACGGATTTTCTGGTAATAATTGAGTTTTTATTTAAAAGTTGAGATTGATATTATGGAACCAAATGTTAAAGTAATTGTTATTCTATCTCCCTGTGATTATTTATGCATTGCATTATGGTAAGGGAAAGTGTTAATGCACGAAGGGTGATGTCGTGCTAGCAGTCAACATACCATGAATCAACAAGAATAGTGAATACAATAAAGGAAAAATATGCCCGGCATCACCCTTCGTGCTTTTACTCTCAATCTCACCATAAAATCAATAGAAACGGCACGGCATCACCCTTCGTGCATTAACTCTCATATCATGGCACGACATCACCCTTCGTGCATTAACACTCACAATATGGCACGACATCACCCTTCGTGCATTAACACTCACAATATGGCACGGCATCACCCTTCGTGCATTAACACTCACAATATAGCACGACATCACCCTTCGTGCATTAACACTCATAATATGGCACGACATCACCCTTCGTGCATTAACACTCTAGTTCAAACCCTTTAACTATGCTAGTCAAATCCTTAACTAGCCCAATTTCTTGTTAGCCAAGCTTTCCTAGACTAGGTCCCTCTTTCTCAAGTAAAGACCAAGTCAAAAAGGCATGAATCAATGTTTGCAACCATTAATTCTAAAACTAAAGCATGAGCAAGGCTATATAACAAACACTCAATCATAAACAAGCATTAAATTAAATACCCATAAGGTTTACACACTAGGGTTGGGTCACAACCCAAGTAAATGTCTAGCTACTCATGGTAGAAAATTAAGAAACAAAGAAAACAAAGAAGAAACACTAATTAAATCCATAATAGCAAATTAAAATGATAAACTATGATGTTTTTGTCACAAAATAATCACAAATTTTCCAAAATGGTAAACTACAGGGCTACATCAAACAAATTTCAAAACTTGACCTAAAAGTATGATTCCCGACTATTTATAGTGGCCCAAAATTCGCTAACAAAAATACCCTTCTGGAGGTTCTGCGGCCACACAATTCCATGTGCGGTCCGCACTTTTCTTGAGATTGTAGGGAATTCATGTGTGATCCGCACTTCAGGCAAGGCTTCAGTCTTGGTTATTTTGCACACTCTTTGAACTCTTTGAATTCTTGTTATTGCGACCATATTCTGCGGACGCACAATTTGTATGCGGTCCGCACTTCTCTTCATTCCATCTCGGAGCTTTAACAACAGATCTGTGGCCGTAAGGAGAATTCTGCGGTTCGCGCTTTCTTCTACGGTCGCAGAAATACTTATGCTGACCACACTTTTGGTCTACTGTTCCCCTTCTTGCCTTTTGAGTCGGAACACTCCTTTTTGAGCTCGATTTCTTCATTCGAGTCCAAATCTTTAACATTACTGCAATTTGCACATTTTCAGTAGTTTTGGGAACATAAATCAATACTTTCGGACTAAAATAAAAGTAAAAAGACACTAATAAGTGGTCAAAATCTACATTTATCAACTCTCCCAAACTTAAGTCTTTGCTTGTCCTCAACCAAATAGATTAGTTCCCACCTCCTTAGTGTGAAAGGTCATTACAGCGAGTCAATGGTGAGCCATTCATACTCAGTTGGGACCAATAATTACCCACACTACTCATGCATTATCAACAAGGTGACAAGTCAAGTATCATGAACATATAGTTCTATTGTGACATTTGAGCTTCAAGAATTGACTTTACTCATCAAGGACTCTTGTTCTATCATGTATGNGCACGACATCACCCTTCGTGCATTAACACTCACAATATGGCACGACATCACCCTTCGTGCATTAACACTCACAATATGGCACGGCATCACCCTTCGTGCATTAACACTCACAATATAGCACGACATCACCCTTCGTGCATTAACACTCATAATATGGCACGACATCACCCTTCGTGCATTAACACTCTAGTTCAAACCCTTTAACTATGCTAGTCAAATCCTTAACTAGCCCAATTTCTTGTTAGCCAAGCTTTCCTAGACTAGGTCCCTCTTTCTCAAGTAAAGACCAAGTCAAAAAGGCATGAATCAATGTTTGCAACCATTAATTCTAAAACTAAAGCATGAGCAAGGCTATATAACAAACACTCAATCATAAACAAGCATTAAATTAAATACCCATAAGGTTTACACACTAGGGTTGGGTCACAACCCAAGTAAATGTCTAGCTACTCATGGTAGAAAATTAAGAAACAAAGAAAACAAAGAAGAAACACTAATTAAATCCATAATAGCAAATTAAAATGATAAACTATGATGTTTTTGTCACAAAATAATCACAAATTTTCCAAAATGGTAAACTACAGGGCTACATCAAACAAATTTCAAAACTTGACCTAAAAGTATGATTCCCGACTATTTATAGTGGCCCAAAATTCGCTAACAAAAATACCCTTCTGGAGGTTCTGCGGCCACACAATTCCATGTGCGGTCCGCACTTTTCTTGAGATTGTAGGGAATTCATGTGTGATCCGCACTTCAGGCAAGGCTTCAGTCTTGGTTATTTTGCACACTCTTTGAACTCTTTGAATTCTTGTTATTGCGACCATATTCTGCGGACGCACAATTTGTATGCGGTCCGCACTTCTCTTCATTCCATCTCGGAGCTTTAACAACAGATCTGTGGCCGTAAGGAGAATTCTGCGGTTCGCGCTTTCTTCTACGGTCGCAGAAATACTTATGCTGACCACACTTTTGGTCTACTGTTCCCCTTCTTGCCTTTTGAGTCGGAACACTCCTTTTTGAGCTCGATTTCTTCATTCGAGTCCAAATCTTTAACATTACTGCAATTTGCACATTTTCAGTAGTTTTGGGAACATAAATCAATACTTTCGGACTAAAATAAAAGTAAAAAGACACTAATAAGTGGTCAAAATCTACATTTATCAACTCTCCCAAACTTAAGTCTTTGCTTGTCCTCAACCAAATAGATTAGTTCCCACCTCCTTAGTGTGAAAGGTCATTACAGCGAGTCAATGGTGAGCCATTCATACTCAGTTGGGACCAATAATTACCCACACTACTCATGCATTATCAACAAGGTGACAAGTCAAGTATCATGAACATATAGTTCTATTGTGACATTTGAGCTTCAAGAATTGACTTTACTCATCAAGGACTCTTGTTCTATCATGTATGTCATGGTGGACTCCAAACTCTTCCTCCTCTACTGTCACGACCTAAAACTCACTATAGGCCGTGATGGCGCCCAACGTCGTCGTTAGGCAAGCCAACAGTGAACTACCAACTTGATTACGCATTTTGTATTACTTTCAAAATCATGAATTTTATTAGATAAGAAAATCAATGGATTAAAATCATGAAAACATACATTTTAAATAGAAATGATAATAAAAGTGTGTAAATGCTAAGTAAAATTACCACAACATCTAGAACATTCCAAAACCCAGTGTCACAAGTGCATGGGCATTAACTAAGGAGTATGATAATGATACAACATCTGTCCAGAATGTAAATAAAACATGATAGAGTAAATAGTACGATGAAGACTCAGTAGGCTGCGATACGTAGCCAAAAATGGAGCTCACCATAAAATCTCCTCAGCAGCTTCACCTACGCGCCAAGATAACCACCAATTGAACATGTTAGATCTTGCACATTTAGTGCATAAGTGTAGCATGAGTACGTAAATAAACGCGTACCCAGTAAGTATCTAGCCTAACCTCGGAGAAGTAGTGACAAGGGGTCGACATCGACACTTACTAGAGGTCCAATAAGGCAATATAATAAATCATAAGCAGATATGAAGCACGCTACAATAATGGGGTAAATTTGTAAGTTACATAATCTTCCAAAATTGTTTTTTAAAGGTATGAATTTCTACCTCAACAACTCAGATATATCAAGTGCTAGTATCAAACGAATAAGAAATACCATATAGAATGCCAGGTATTAGAGGAAGAATGACCTCGTGAATATTCGGACTGCCAGCGAAATAATGCACGATTATGCCGAGGTCGTTCGGCCCAATCCAGAATAATGTGTACACTGTCGAGGGTCGAGTGGCACGAACCATAGATGCATCTATGATACTGCTGAGGCGTTCGACTCGCTCCACAAGGAAGGAAGGGAATTATCAAACTACGAGACACATGCTTACAATATGGTACATGAGCATAAAGTGAATATAACCTTCATCGTTTTTCAAATATCTCGTCAACAACTCAAGGTGATAAGGCTCGAACTAATATATATATATATATATATATATATATATATATATATATATATATATATGCATTTCTGAATCAATTTAAATTATAGATTCAATTAATTAAGTTAGCAGAATGAGTTCAAATAATTCAAATATTACATGATAAAGTCCTAAGTCTACCTGGACATACACATGTTTTAGCTACGTACACACTCTTATCACCTCGTGCGTACGTAGCACCCACAACTAGTAGCATATAACAATTACATCACCTAGGGGGTAGTTTTCCCCTCATAAGGTTAAACATGAGACTTACCTCGCTCCGAAGTTCCATAACAGGCTCCAACGCCTCTCTAACACCTCAATTCAAAGCCAAAAGTTCCGAAACTAGTCAAACAACATGCAAACCAATCAAAATGTACTCCAATGCTTACAATTTAACAATTTATAATGATTCCTAACTCCGCTCGAAAAGTCAATAAAGTCAAACCTCGGGCCCACGTGCCTGGATTTCAAAAATTATTACCCATAACTTATATAGTTTATATTCCGAAAATAATCCAATTTTGCCCATGAATTGACCCTCAAATCAAGGATTTACCTTCTCATAACTTAGGGATGAAAAGCCCAATTTCTACAATCAAAACACGGATAAAAGTGATAACCAACGAAAATAATCATGTAAAAATATCGAAATAAAGGTCAGATATTTACCCCTTGTTTAGACGAGAATGACGCCGCAAAACTCACCTCAAATGGAGCTCTAGAACTCAAGATATGCTCAAAATACTAAAATGCTCGTGGGACACCTTCGCATTCGCGAAGAGCAATATTTTGCATTGACCGGTCAAGCCAAATTTCCTTCTTCGCGTTTGCGGGACCACCCTCGCGGTCGCGAAGAACAAAGTCTGCACCAGAAACCAGCAATCTTTTCCGATACGAAAATGGGCATAACTCTCTCATACGACCTCGGAATTCGACGATTCTTGTTGCTATGGTTCCGTAATTACGATAAGGATATAATGGTTTAATAAAATAACAAATCAAAGGTCGTTTACTCAATATAGTACCCTTTATGTCCAAAGAAACGACGTTGAAACATCAAATAAGAGCGCGATACAACCCAAACACATCTGAAATACACCCGAGGCCCTTGGTACCCCGTCCAATTACACAAACCAGTCCCAAAATATAACACGAACCTACTCGAGGCCTCAAATTACACCAAACAACATCAAAACCATGAATCGATGATCAAATCTTCCTTTTAACTTTCAAACATTCAAACTTCGACGAACGCGTCCCAATTACACTAAAACATTCCGGAATGACGCCAAACTTTACGTACAAGTCATAAATCACAATACGAACCTATTCCAAGGCACAGAAGCCCAAAGGGACATCGATAAAACCAAAGTCCACTTCAAACCAAACTTAAAAAAATTCTAAAACTTTCGAATTGCTAACTTTCCACAATGAGCGCCGAAATGCTCCCGGACCACCCGATATTCAACCCGAATATACATCCAAGTCCAAATTAATCATACGAACCTATTGGAACCTTCAAATCCTGATTTCGAGGCCGTTTTCTCAAAAGTCAAACCTTGGTCAATTCCTCCAACTTAAAGCTTCGGAATTGAGAATTTTCCATCCGAAGCAACTCTGAACTTCCCGAAATTTAATTCTGACTACGCGAACAAGTCATATTACATGAAGTGAAGCTACCCAAGGCCTCAAACCGTCGAATGAGCTCAAAACAACCGGTCGGTCGTTACATCTACCTTCCATTTGCCAAGCTCACTTCAAAAGTTAGCACTCAATCTTAAAATTCATGAAAGATTCCCTCTTCTCTCACAAGAGAACGTCACAAGTACGGATTCGAGTACCATAGGCTTGCCCCTCTTATAAATCACCACTAATGTAAGCTCACACGGTTCGAAATCAAGTAGGACTTCTTTCGGGTTGTAATGAAGGTTTTTAGATTGGGGGAGGATGCCATATTGGTAAGTGGTTACACCTTTCCTTAAGAACTCCATATTTTTATTTCTTGGCTCACAATTACCAGTTCTTAGAGGTATTCTCTTTTTCTTGGGGGCTAGAGATACTTGACATTACTCTTTCTTGTTCATTTAATTCTTTTTCTCCTTTGATGTTCATGTTAGGTATAATTACCTCTTTTTAATTCTATCAACCCTTCTTTTTTATTCTCTTTCTTGTATTTTTCTTTTTGTTCTTTTCTTTTCTTGCCTTCTCTTTTCTTAGAGATCATTTCTTTTCTCTTTTGGGTTCCTTGATTCCTCTTTCAAATTTCTCAACTCTCTCCCCCAAACTTATGCTTTAAACCATTTATTTCACAAGAGTATTAAAGAAAGTCTGGGTCCCAAGAGAGGATCATAACAAAATGGGTAAAGGCTTATATCATAGTTATCAAACGAGAAAGGCTAAAGGCTCAAGGAGGTTGACTAGGGATAACAACATTGGTTGGCTAAAGAAGCTCAAACGGACCAAGGAAAGCCTACAATCATTTCTCAAACCAAGCAAAACTTAGGATTTCACCTTGAAGCACATTCGAGACAAGTTCTAGACCTTTCGCACGGGTACTTGGACTAGCAACAAAGCACCTCACCCCTCATGCAACTAGAACGTAAAAGGAGATAGAGTCGAGAGCCTACAACGACCACAATCAAGTTAAAGATCATTATGGTCCCATAAACCACTCAATGATTACCAAAGTCAACATTGCCTTGAAACTCAATGTGCTCTGATGGATAGGAACCCTAGCACTGATCCATGGTGGTGGTGGACCTGGTGGTGCTAAGATCTCTGCTAGTCAAGGGCACTTCTTCTTTCATAGCGCATTTCTCCAGATACTCCTTCGGCTCCAAGTCCTCAAACCCCAAGTACACATTTAGTGTGTGTTGATCAAACCTCATCTTGAGGTTGCATACTTTAGTCACCTTCGTCCCTTTCTTGATGCGAGAAACATTGGCGTAGAACTCTCGGACGAGGTACTCCTTGGAATCTTTAACTCTCTCAGTAAACCACATCAAAACCTTTATTGCTCTGAACTGCATCAACACTGTCGGGTTGTATATATCCAAATCCTTCAAGAGAAACAGTCGCTCAAGTGTCAAGGATCTTACCGGCCACCACATACGGAAGTCAGTGAAGGCAGACAAGCTAACAAACCTATCCTCCCATATCTCTTTTTTCTTTAATCTCTCCACACCCGTGTATGTACAGTCTCTCCCTATACCATTATAGGGGATGTCCTGTATAGTTTGTGCATCTATGTCTAGGCAGCTGCTGGCTCAGAGGTTTGGCTAGCACTTTCCGACCCCTCGGAAGTGCTGTGAGAAGAAGAGGCCTCATCTATGAGCTAAAATCTCCCTTGTGGCTTAGACTGTGTGGCTACCTGCTCCTCCTGAATAGAGGCTGAGTTGCCCTCAGAAGCTTTCCTAGACGGTACATAGGAACTAGACTCGAAGAGGTCTGCACCTATCCCTCTGCCACTGTGGACTTCTTCCGGATAGTTTTGTGTTGTTTAAGGGGCAAGGTACCTCTACCTCGACCCCTAGAAGATTCACCTCTTCCTTTTGTAGTTTTTCCGCGGCCACATGATCGAACCATTATCTTTATCAAAGCAAAGAAGATTGTTAGTTGTAAGTCATCATTTAACACATGTAAGACTTATGTGGGTAAGGAAGAACATTGTGGACACAATGAGGTTACGATGAAACATCAGACAATCAAACTTCAGAGGCTCAGAAGCCTCTCTCTGAAGACAGTAAGAAGGTTGTTTTGCGAGTGCAGAATAAATCTGTGGTTTGCACATTTTTAGGTGTGGTCCGCACATAGGGGTCTCAAAAAGGGTAGACATCTGATGGCTTAAGTGCGGCCACTCACAAAATTCTGCGATACGCACATTTTAAGTGCGGCCGTAAAAGCACTAGCCTTCAATAATTCGTTCAAAATACCAAACTACGGACTGCACAATTTCAAGTGCGGCCGCAAATTTCAAACATTATGTACTGGCTGCCTTTTTCTACTTAGATTTTGTAGTTACTTGTACAAATCGGTATGGCAACATGGTATAAACATGAAACTTTTCTAACCAAACCCCATAGAGCATGTATTATCAACTACCCAGTTCCGATCTACCCCACATGGACACATACATGGACTAATGATAGATGGCCTAAAAAGAAACTAAAATTTCAAAACTTAAACTAACACAAAAATTTAACATGAAATGAAGAATACCAGATAAAGTGAGTGCGCTAGGTGTATAAGCACAAGTAGGTGTGTGTGTGTGTGGGACAATGAAAATCTCTCAGGAAACTTGCAGAGTAACAGTGATCGTGAAGAGAGTGAAAACTGCAAAATGAACTCAAAACTTCTATTTGTACTAAAAGCTTTAAGAGAGAAAAGGGGTCGAGTGCGGCCACAGATTTCTATGTGCGGTATGCACTCTATCACCCGGTCTGCCTCCTCTGAACATAATGTGCGGTTCGCACATTTTTGAGTGTGGCCGCACAATTCTACTTGCGGTCACAGATTAGCCCCATACTGATAGACTCAAAACTTCAGAGAGTTCACATTTGTACACTCTTGCAAGCTTCCAATTGTGCGGTCCGCATGAGAAATGTGCAGCCGTGAATGTACTTCTGCTATGGCACATAGAATTGTGCGGTCCGCAGATCCTTGAACACTTAGCCAATTTTTTAGTTCACTCTTCTTGCATGTCACACTAAACCTTGTAGCATACTTCAAATCAAGTTAGAACACAAATAACATCTAACTACAAAAGAAAAAGGAAAAGAGCATGGGTTTCCTCCCAAGAAGCACATGATTTAATGTCACGACATGACGCAGAATATCCTCAAGTGAAGTGAATGCGCGCCACCACCTGGCTATATCCAACCTTGCCCAAGTAGTGCTTCACCCGATGACCATTGACTCAGAATACTTCATTATTTTTGTTCTTCAAGTCTAATGCACCAAAAGGGTGTCACACCAACACTTTTCAAATGGACCATTCCACTTGGATTTTAGCTTCCCGGGAAACATTCTCAACCTTGAGTTAAACAACAATACAAGATCGCCCATCTTGAACTCTTTGTTCCAAATGTATTTGGCATAAAGATATTTCATCTTTTCTTTGTACAAGGATGAACTCGCATAGGCATGGTACCAGAACTCATCCAACTCATTCAAATGTGTAACACAGAAGTTAGCGGCTACATCCCAATCAATATTCAACTTCTTTAATGCCTACATTGCTTTGTGCATTAGTTCCACCAGAAGATGACAAGCTTTTTCGAACACCGACCGGTATGGAGACATTTCGATAGTTTTTTTGAACACCAACCCATAACGCATCATCAAGCTTCTTGGACCAATACGTCTGATTAGCATTCACCGTTTTAGATAAGATACTCTTTATATCCTAGTTGGAGACTTCCACTTGCCCACTAGCTTGTGGGTGATAAGGAGTCATGACCTTGTGAGTGACACCATACTTGCTAAGTAAAGTGTCAAAAGCTTTGTTGCAAAAGTATGACCCCCATCGCTTATTATTGCATGTGGAGTACCAAATCTTGTAAAAATATTCTTCTTCCAGCAAGCCACTACATTTCTCGCCTCGTTGTTGGGTAAAGCGATGGCCTCAACCCATTTGGACACATAATCCACCGCGACCAAGATGTAGGTGTTTTCCCAAGAGCTTACAAAAGAGCCCATGAAGTCAGTGCCCTAGACATCGAAAATATCAATCTCCAAGATGGCTGTGAGAGGCATTTCATTTTTCTTTGAGATTCCACCGGCCCGTTGACATTCATCATATCTTCTCACGAACTCACTAGCATCCTTGTAGAGAGTAGGACAATAGAAACCACAGCTAAGCACTTTGGCTGTCGTTCTTGCTACACCATGATGACCACCATATAGTGATGAATGACAAGCCCTAATAATATCACCTTGCTCTTCTTCCGGTACACACCTTCTAATCACCCCATATGTACAAATCCGAAAAAGGTGTGGTTCATCCCAATAATAATCTAGATAATCTCTTTTGAGCTTCTTCCTTTGGCTTGAAGAGAACTCGTCCGGTATGATTCCACAAATAAGGAAATTTTCCAAGTCCGCGAACGACGATACCTCTTTCATTGAAATTTCCAAAAGTTTCTCATCGGGGAAGAAGTCATTGGTTTTAAGGCCATCATGCGGCCTATCCTCTCCTCCAATCGCGACAAGTGGTCCTCCACTTGGTTCTCACTACCTTTCCTATCTTGGATGTCAATATCAAATTCTTGCAACAAGAGCACCCATCTCATCAACCGAGCTTTAGAATCCTTTTTGCTCATAAGATAATGAAGTGTCGCATGGTCCGTGTGGACAATAATTTTGGCACCCATCAAGTACTGGCGGAACTTCTCAATTGCAAACATAATAGAAATGAGCTCTTTCTCCATAACAGTATAATTGACTTAGGATCTATTCATGGTATTACTAGCATAGTAGACCGGATGGAAAATCTTGTTTATACGTTGCCCTAAAACAGCCCCAACCGCTACATCACTGGCATCACACATGAGTTCAAAAGGCACACTCCAATTTGGAGCGGTCATGATAGAAGTAGTTGTCAACTTGAGCTTCAACAATTCAAATGCTCTTATGCAATCATCATTGAAATTGAACTTGGCATCCTTCTCAAGGAGCTTGCACAATGGGTTCACCACTTTAGAGAAATCTTTGATAAAGCACCGGTAAAACCCGCATGACCTAGAAAACTCCGCACATCCTTCACCGAAGTTGGGGGTGGAAGCTCAGAAATCACCTAAATCTTTATCTTATCAACTTCAATTCCGTTCCTTGAGATTTTATGGCCAAGGACAATACCTTCATCAACCATAAAATGGAATTTCTCCCAATTGAGTACCAAGTTGGTTTTCTCACATCTAGCCAACACTTTGTCCATGTTTGCAAGACAATCATCAAAAGAATCCCCAACTACCGAGAATTCATCCATGAAAACTTCAAGGTAGTCCTCTACCATATCCGTAAAAATAGCCATCATACGCCGTTGAAAAGTTATCGGTGCGTTGCACAAACCAAATGGCATCCTCTTGAAAGCAAAAGTACCGTAGGGACATGTAAAGGTTGTTTTCTCTTGATATTCCGGAGCAATGAAAATTTGCTTGTAGCTCGAGTACCCATCAAGAAAGTAATAGAAAGCACGTACGGCCAATCTATCGAGCATTTGATCTAAGAACGGAAGTGGAACGTGATCCTTCCTTGTCACTTTTTTGAGCTTGCAATAATCCATACAAACCCTCCAACCGGTCATTGTTCTTGTAGGAATCAATTCTTTCTTATCATTGGTAACCACTCTCATGCCTCCTTTCTTTGGGACACATTGAACCGGAGAAGTCCATGAACTATCGGATATGGGGTAGACAACCCCGGCATCCAACTACTTGATGATCTCCTTCTTGAAAACGTCTTGCATAGACTCATTGAGTCTTCGTTGATGTTCAATGGACAGTTTAGCACCATCCTCCAACTTGATGTTATGCATGCAAAAAGTGGGGCTTATACCCTGAATATCCGCCAAGGTCCACCCAATAGACTTCTTCCTCTTTTGTAACATTCCCAATATGGAATCAACCTGCACGTTAGTTAAACAAGAGGAAAGAAAACCAGTAAAGTAAAACAAGGGCAGAGAAATTCATACCGAAGGTGTGGAGGCAATGGATTAAACTTCAAGGTAGGTGGCTCTTCAATAGAAGGCTTTGTAGGAGGAGTGTTCCTATTTTCAAGATCCAAAGATAATTTTCGGGGTGCATAGTTGTACGACCCCATTTTTTGCAAAGAGTTCACATATTCCATGAAACCATCCATCTCGTCATCATCAAAGTTAAGCAAGATGGCCTCTAACATATCACCAACATTGATATTAGCACTTGTATCATCAACAATAACATCGGTCACCAAGTCCACAAACAAACACACCTCATTGCTATTTGATTGTCACATGGATTTACACACATGGAATACCACTTTTTCATCACCAACCCGGAAAATAAGTTCTCCAGTTTCTACATCACATAGAGCCTTACCCGTAGCAAGGAAAGGTCTCCCAAGAATTATTGGCACTTCATAATTAACTTCACAATCTAGAATGACAAAGTCCGTCGGAGGAATGAATTTATCAACCCGGACCAAAACATATTCAATCACACCAACGGCCTTTTCATGCTACGATCGGCCATTTACAATCTCATAGAAGTAGGTCTTGGTTACCCAATACCCAAGGTCTTGAAAACTGAATAGGGCATCAAATTTATACTTACCCCGAGATCACAAAGAGCTTTAGCAAACTCGACACTTCCAATTGTACAAGGAATCGTAAAAGCACCGGGATCCTCCAACTTAGGAG